>JACCID010000298.1:0-127267 GCA_018906775.1 Sycophila sp. Sp_5
CATAAGAGCGTCGTTTCCAGCAAAACGGAGAAACCAGCAGCCATTACGTGACATGCATGGAGAGCATGTTACGTGAGGTATCCCCGAGGATGACCAAACCTCAGGAGGTCGTGAAGGTGTACATGAACCTTCTCCCAGAGATCAAGAGGATAGTCAGGATAGAAACCTGCAATAGCACAGATGATCTAGTTGATCAGTGCGTGAAAGCGGAATACATCCTAGATAGGGAGAAGGGCGACAGGACGCCAATCCCTCCGACTAAGGCGGTGATGCCAGAGACGGCATACAAACCGCAGAGCGGGAAGACAAGGACGTCTTCCCCGATAAAAGTTGCAGCAACGGATGCTGCAACACCGGACAAACAGGAGAAGCCCGATGCTCCTATATCCGGGATAGTTCGGCAAGAGATGGCCGACCTATTAACGAAACTTATCGGAAAGCTAGTGAAAGCTTTCCGCGAAAGTAACAAACAGAGGTAGGGAGGGGGAAGCAAGGATGCCTCCTCCTCGGCGAACAAAAATGGCCAGTCCGGAAAAGGCAACTCGAAAAATAGCAGTGGCAGCGGGAAGGACAGCCAGAAAAACGGGCAGAAGAGGATCCGATTCGTTGCTTCGGATGCAACAAAGAAGGCGTAATCCGAGCAATATGCCCTAATTGCTCACCGGAAAACGAGCAACAGGGGAAGTAGGGCACTCAACTACTTCCCCGAACGCTACCGAAGCTTGTCAGGAAGCTCCGGAATCAACCTCCCAGGGCGCTAGGCGGGACGGCACTACCAAACGCCCCGGCGGAGGAAACCTGGAAACCAGATGGTGGTTACAGGTGGAAGTGAAGGGTTCCACTTCCGCGCGCTGTACGACACAGGCGCATCGGTCACAGTGATGGGACCGATCGGCCAGCAGTTCATAACTGCAATGCGGCCGAACACTTATGCCAAGCGAGCATGCAGGTGCGAAGCTCGCTGATGGTAGCACGAGTCCATTCGTGGGCTGTGCTTACCTTCCCTTTAGGATAGGGGGCATAAGCAGGGAGATCAAAGTGGTCGATCATCCCTGCACTGGACGCAGATTGTTACTTGGGCACGAATTTCATGCGGGAATTCGGCTCAGTACACAATCCGCGATCAAACCATCTGACGTTAATGGACGACAACGTTAGCGTGGGAGCTCCAGCTGGCATCAGTTAGAAAGGTTTAACATGATCCAGATCGGGGCAGTAGGCTTAGGCCATGTGACCGAGGAGCAACGAGCACAAGTCGGGGCACTTGTGCACGAAATGGTCGGCACGGAGCCGACCACACTTGGGTGCACCACGTGGGTGACCCATACAATTGATGTGGGAAATGCTCGCCCCATCAAACAGCGATATTACCCGTATTCACCGGTAATAGAGGCTGAAATGCACGCGCAGGTCCGAAAGTTACTGGACGCTGGCGTCATTGAACCATCTACGAGCCCGTGGTCAAGCCCGGTAGTAATGGTGAAGAAATCCGGTGGTGGATACCGGATGTGTATTGACTATCGAAAAGTCAATACACTCAAGGTTTCGCCGGACGGATATCCGGCAAAACGGATGGACGCGACTTTCCGCAAGGCCAAAGCGGCAAAGTTTTGCACAACGTTGGACGTTAGCAACGCGTACCATCTAGTACCTCTGGACGAGGCGTCCAGAGAAATAACAGCTTTCTCTGTACCATGGATGGGCCACTTCCAGTACAAGAGAATGCCATTTGGCCTGGAAGACGCAGGAGCATCTTTCCAGCGCCTAATCGACATGGTCATCACGCCAGATTGCGAAGACTACGCATTCGCCTATATGGATGACGTTGTCATAATGTCGAAAACGTTCAAGGAGCATCTCGAACACCTTCGCAAAATCTTAGGCCGCTTACGAGAGGCGGGCCTAACGATTAACCGACAGAAAAGCCACTTCTGCCAATGCGAAGTGAAATACCTGGGTGTAGTGCTGCACGAAGACGGGTTCCGCCCTGACCCAGAAAAGATAAGGCCGGTACTGGAGTACCCGCCGCCCAAGAACGTCAAGCAGCAAAGACGCTTCTTAGGCATGGCATCGTGGTACAGGAGGTTCTGAACAACCTCGCCACGATTGCCGAACCACTTACGCAACTAACGAAGAAGGAGCGTAAGTTTGAGTGGACTGAAGTACAGCACTCCGCATTCGAGCGGATAAAGGCTCTCATAGCCTCCGCATCAGTCCTGCAACGCCCTGATTTCAATAACGAGTTTGTTGTGCAAACGGATGCAAGCGACTCGGGAATCGGAGCACTCCTATTTCAGTTTGAAGACGGCAATGAGCGAGCACTGGAGTTCGCCAGCCGCGTCATCTCACCTGCCGAGAGGAACTACAGCGTGACAGAGAGAGAGTGTCTCGCTGTAGTATGGGCGATAAAGAAGTTTCGCCCATACATAGAAGGCTACGCATTTTGCGTAGTCACGGACCACAGTTGTTTGCGTTGGCTGCGCACACTGAGTGGTCCAACAGGGCGATTAGCGCGGTGGGCCTTGGAGCTGCAAGGCCACCAATTCACTGTTGAGCACAGGAAAGGCGCGCTCAACAATGTCCCAGATGCCCTTTCTCGAATGTACGAGGAGGAGGGCGAGGAGACACCGGTGGCAGGTGTCTCATGGGCAGAGAATTCCCAGGATGAGTGGTACCCTCCAACAACTGAAGAAAGCGAAAGAGGAACCACTCACCGAGCCGAAGATGAAGTGGGTCGGAGGTAGACTGTTCTACTATAACCCCGACCAACTTATGCAAGGAATCCTGGGGGAGGACGACGAGGCTTGGAAGCTCGTTGTTCGTCAAGAAAAGCAAGGGGATATCATGAAAGAGTATCATGATAGCCCCACAGCAGGACACTTGGGGCGAGAGAAGACTCTCGCACGGGTCTCTCGGCAGTATTATTGGCCACGCATGGATGCGTGCATCGCCATTTACGTGCGGCAATGCCAGACCTGCCAGCAGATAAAGGCTGAGCAAAGGCCGCCGACGGGACTCATGGGCCGCAGGGTCATCGAACGACCCTGGCAATATGTCGCGGGCGACATTATGGGCCCGCTACCCAAGACGAGCAAAGGGTACGAGTACATCCTAGTCTTCCAGGATTTATTCACTCGGTGGGTGGAAGTAATTCCACTCCGCCGCGCCACAGGCGAAGCCATACTGGCGGAATTTACGGAACGCATCTGTCTCCGGTTTGGAACACCCGAAGTCTTCCTCTCCGATAACGGGATAGAGTTCAAAAACCGAACGATCGACGGTTTTTTGAACACCAAGGGGATACGTCACGAAACGACGCCCCCGTACCATCCGCAGGCTAACCCGGTCGAAAGGGTTAACTGAACGATGAAGCAGATGATCATGGCTTTCATCCAAGATGACCACGATTACTGGGACGAGCATCTCACAGAGCTCGTCCATGCGTTCAATAACTCCAAGAGTAGCGCCACAGGAATGACACCTGCATTCCTCGTCTACGGCAGGCATCCGAAGCCCTTGGACTCGGAGTATGGCAAGCAGGTGCTTGCAATACTCAAACAACACGAAGAAGAGGTTCGAGAAGAATAAGCTCTTCGAATGAAAAACCTCTCCGAAGTTCACGATATGGCAGCGAAGAGTTCCGACAGGGAACGAGATCGGCAGGCGCGTTACTACAACGCGGGCCGACGAGAAGCAAGTTTTAAAGTCGGAGACTTCGTTTGGAAAAGGAACAAAGTCCTTTCCAATGCGGCAAATGAGTAGCGGGGAAGCTAGCTCCAAAGTTTGCAGGGCCGTACGAAGTTACGGAAATCTTGGGCAGCAACACTTACGCGTTGCGTGACCAAGGTGGACGGTCAGTGCGTCCGATACACTCCGAACAAATGAAGACATACATCCCCGGCGCAGACGTTCCTGCTGAAGAAGAGGACGTCGAGACCAGCGCCCGACCTCCGGGGGAAGGCGGGAGTCGTGTGGATGCGCCCACGACTCCATCAGCAGAGGCTGATGAGAAGAATAGCGGTGCCAGCGGGCAAGCGTCCCAGGCTGGGAGCGCCCAGCCTGCGGAAAAACCTGTTAAGCGTAAACGCGGACGCCCGCGTAAAGCGTCCTACACCGTCACGCAAGCGAGAAGCGTGACGGGAAAGCGAGGACCGGGTCGTCCACCCGGTTCTAAAAATAAGGCCAGCGCGGCCAAAGCGTAAGACGCGACGGAAAACACGGTTTATAGGAGAGAATCAACTCTGAGAGCCATTCCTCAAAATCCTTTTCTTCTTTCTGTCCCTTTCCTAGATGGACCCGTACGAGATGGAGAAGGGGATTGCCCGTCTCCTCAGCGTCCTCGCTGAGGAGCAATCAACGGATTTCCCGACCGGGGGCACCCTGGAGGGGACCCCCAAGGCGACGGAGGCGATTGGGGAAGGGCCCCAATCCCCGTCAAGCCGGTCAGAACCGGGGGCGAGCGAACAGGAGGTCGCCCGCAAGACGGAGGCGTGCGGCGAAGCCGCCTCCCATCCAGCAGGGGACCAGGAGGCCCCCTGCGCGACAGCGAGCGGCAGCAATGCCGCCCGCGAAGACGCCGAAGCGAGTGGCCAGGAGGTCACCCGCTCCCTACGGCGACCCCACGTCCCCGAGCCAGGGGCCGTGGCCTCGACGACGGTGAGCGTCGCCGAGGAGGGGGACGGAGAGGAGCTCCGTTCCCAGGCATCTCAGCAAGGAGGCGCCGAGGACGGCGCCCCCCTTCAACAGCGGTCCCTTTCCGCCGCACAGAGGCTGGAGGAGTTGGAGAGTTGGCTCCGCTCCTCCACCGACGACTATAGGTGGGCCGTCGGACAGCTGGAGGAGTCCCACCGGGCGCTCCTGCGCTGCACGGAGGGGGCTGAGGAGGAGCTGGCGGAGATGGCGCACGCCTTCCTCAGCCTCGTGGAGATACGCGCCCAGCAGGCGGGCCTGGCCGCATCTCGTCGAGCCTACGACGAGGTGTACTAGGCCCACCATAAGAAGAAGGCGGAGGAAGACCGCGAGAGGGCCACCATGGAGGCGAACCGGCGGCGACTCGAGGAGGAGCGGCGGCGACAGGAGGAGCGCCGCCGCGAACGGGCCGCCGAGAGGAAGAAGGAGGAGGCGGAGGAGCGGAGGCGCCTGGCCAACCTCCAGACCCGCGTCGACGCGGACGCCAAGGAGAAGCGGCGCCGGGAGCTCTTCGAGCAGTACCCGGGCCGTTTCTTCTGTTTGGTGTGCGCGGAGCCAGGCGTGCTCCACGCGAACCAGTGTCCGAAGAAGGACCAGCACGGGAGGTATCTCAGCAAGAGGAGGTACCAGTAGGCTGCCCGTGCTGGATCCTTCTTCACCCCCCTTTTGTAAATTGAGGGCCAAAATAAAGGCTTCGTGCCCTTGATTTACGAAACAACGATGGAGTTCGTGTAGAATTCATTTACCTCTCCCCCATCCCTTAATCCCCAACCTGTGGAGGATTGGCTCGCGAAGAGTAGCAGATGCCGTAAAGTCATAGCTTAACGGCGTCTGGGAGGAGGGTGTGTCGCGAGGTACTGGCGTGTACCTGCGGGCCGTCGCGAGCCTTCGCGGCGAGGGAGAGAGTTAAGCGGTGGCGCGCGGGAGCGGCGGCCATTTTGGAAGCTCGGGAGATTCTCTCAAGCCGTCGGCGACGACGGACGCGTGCGCGAACGTGCAATCGGAAAATCAGCGGATTCACCAGGAGGCGAGCGAGAACGAGCGAACGAGGTAGCAGCCCTGTACGAGCCAGAGCAGCGAAATCGTAAGTACCGCCCGACTAGCGTTGTGAAGTGCGGGCGCGTACTGGCGAGGAGTCAAGGAGCGCCTTAACTCCCTGCCGTCGAGTTTCGTCGAGTGAACGTGCGGAGCCGTCCCCAGGTCATCGTTTCTCTTTCTCTCTCTCTTTAGATCGCGAACGCGGACTCTCGTGCGGTGAGAGTCCCGGCTCTCGGATACGAGCCGTCGCGTGGTGTAACGTCGGTACCTCGAGCACGGGCTCGAGGTCGTGTTCGCGGTTCATCGTGTAGAACGGGTAAGCGACCCGTTCCTTCGTGTGCGTGTGTACGTGTATGTACACACCGAGCAGGCAAGCGGCCTGCTCTCGGACGTTGCGTTTGTTTACGTGGAGCAAAGTCGTGCTCCGCGTAAACATTGCCGATCGCAGACCGCGCGATCGGCCGGCGAACTTTTGGCGCGGCCGAAAGTTCGTAGGAGTGCGCGCGTTGGCCTTCGCGCGCGGCTCCGCTCGACAATACTCGGGCGTGTACGGTGGAGTCGGCCCGCACGCCCGACATCTACTAACCCTCGCGATCGAGACAACTGTAATTTTCTTTTACGGAGGAAATAAAGGCCTCCGATTTGCATTTTCACTTGTCCGCGTTATTCTTCCAAGTAGTCCGCGGGACTACTCGGCGAACCCTTCACATCCGTAACCTCCCGGATACCGCCATTCTGTCGTAGAGCTGAGCGGCCGGCATCAGCTGTCGTCGAGGAGGACGACGGCCACGCGAACGCGAGGAGTGCGTTCGCTCGTCAGCACGCGAGTGCGAAAAGCGAGAGTACAGGCGTACTCTCGTGTTGTATACGGGCCGCGGCGACGTGTGTTCGCCGTCGGGTGCTCGCGCGCACCCCGGGGTAAGGACCTCGAGGGGCACTCGCACGTGCCCCATTGCACCAATCGGTCATGTTTTTAAGGATCGCGTTTGGCTCTTGGTCCTCTCGTATGATACTAGTTTGTGTACTAATCTTTCTCTTAACCCTCCGGAATTTATTTAAATGATTCCAACCTTGCTTAAAGCAAGAGTTGTATAAGTCGACAATTGACACTAAAACCAAAACAGGAAGCAAAAAAAAAACAAATATAATAATGAATGTAAGGAAAAAGAAGTCTATAAAAGAAAAGAGAAGAAACGTTAAGTAATTTACAATTTATTTATTATTATTATTATTTTTTTAATCTCATAATTACATTTTCAACTATCTAAGCAAATTTTATAAAATGTTTCTACACCAAATTTTGTGCATTCTATACAAATTTTATCACGAGAAAATTGCGCGTTTTTCTTTTGACGTAGTTGCAATAATATCTCCTCGGTTAATGTGAGTTTATAATTTTTAATATGATTTTTTAATAACCTTGGCACGGTTTCTGCGACTGGAGTTGAGGGTTTTTCTGGAGAGAACGCCTGCGTACGGCGTTTCGCTAAACGGACACGTTTACGCGCGTTCCTCTTTGATCGCTTAAAGCAACCTTTAGGCACTAAAACAAAGATAATACAGCGTTTAAAAAGTTAAGATTTTCTTTTGAGGTTATGTTTGTTTTTTTTTATATTTAAACTATTTTTAAAATATTAAAAGCTTCATTTAATGCTTTCATATCTTCTTTCTGTACGTTTTCCTTATTATTGATGCTCTTGAAACCTTGTAAAACTGAATTAATTGTTGTTAATTGAACGTCCTGTATTACGTTTAATTTTTCGTTTATATTTGCTATTTCTTTAGTTAAAATACCGTTTTGTTTACGAAGTTTTGTGTTTTCTTTTTTTAAGTTGTTTGTCTTTCTTATTAATGCTTCATAACACTCAGCTAGGTTTTTTACTGATATCCACCTCTCTTCATCTAATCCGCGTAAATACTCTAGATTTGCTCCCAAATATTCGACTTCTATTCCGTTAAGTTCGTTTACAAAAGGTCTTAGCAAAACCATTTAAGGAACACGCACCGTGTGTTTGAAATTTGTTAGATTCTAATCTTTTTTACTAATTTGAGTGCGGTTTTTATTTTGAAAACAAGAAGTGTTTTAAATGATGTTATTTACTCGAATTGCTTTAACGTTATAGAAAAATTTAAAATTGTATTAACTTAAAACGTGAAGTTGATTATTTAATTGGTTTTATCTAATTGTGAAATAAATGCAAAATAAATTATATTTGTTCGTTGAGTTTTAGAGTTTTTAATTTGTAGGATTGTAGAATTGTAATCTTTATTTGTATTTTGAATTTTGATTTTGAATTTATGAATTTGAATTTTTGAATTTTTGAATTTTTGAATTTTTGAATTTTTGAATTTTGAATTTTTGAATTTTTATTTTGAAATAAAATTTTGGATCAGAATTTTGATGTAGAGTTGGATTTAAAATTTCGTGTTTTGAAATAGAATTTTGAATTTGAATAAGAAAATTTTGAATTTTTAGTTTTGAGTTTGATTTTAAATTAAAATTTGAGTTCGATTTTTGAATTTGAGTTTGATTTAGAAATTTGAATTTTGAATTTGAATTTGATTTAGAATTTTGAATTTTGAATTTTGAATTGAATTTGAATTTGAATTTGAATTTGAATTAGAATTTTGAATTTTGAATTTGATTTAGAATTTTGAATTTGATTTAGAATTTTGAATTTGATTTAGAATTTTGAATTTGATTTAGAATTTTGAATTTTGAATTTTGCATTTGAATTTGTTTTAGAATTTTGAATTTTGAATTTGATTTTGATTTAGAATAACCTTCTTCTTTCTTTAAACATTCATTATGCGCGGATACTAGAGTGAAACAGAAATTAAGAAAGAAAAAACGATGAAATTGGTAACCATTTCTAACTACCCCCCCGGGGGCCTCCAAAAATTTGTGTTACGTCGTTATGATATGTTCGCGAAATGGATCTTACTTCCCCAGTTTCATTGTTTTTGTTTGTTAGTAGATAATAAACCTAAAAACAATTTGGAGGCACTATCCTTTAAAAAGGCGCACCAAAATCCTGAATTGTATTCTTTTAGGTCTATTATAAGTAGAAGACCAAGAAATGAAGGAAAGAAAAGTGAAGAAGATAAATATGATTTTTATTAATGCTTACTTTTATTTAGAAATTCTACTAGGGGGACGTTTCTCTCTCTTTCTCTCTCCCTGACTCTCTCTCTCTCTCTCAGACCCTAGCGAGCAGCGTCGGCAGGAGCGAGCAGCGTCGGCAGCGGCGGCAGAAGCGAGCAGCGTCGGTGATTCCGAAGAAGGTGGATGAACTTGAAGAACTCTTGGAGATGATCGAAGAATTGAAGAACTGCTGAGCTGGACTGATTTTTGAAGCAATTGCAGGGCTTTTTATACAAAAAGCTAAAGCAAGCGTCTTATGGAGATGCTGTCTAATTGGCTGATTGTCTGAGAGAGTGGAGAGGGTGACGAAAATCTGAAATTTCCCTAATTGGAGGAAAATATTTCGGGGTCAGCCTTCCAATGCTTAGGCATAAGACAGAGGAGGTCCCTGCGGGGGTGGGCCTTGGCTGAGAGAGAGAAAGTACTCAGAAAGAGGGAGAACAACCTCCCCATTACAGTAAATTTACATTATTATTTAGTTTCTTAATAACTAATATTATTAATAATTTTAAATTATAACTTTCGTTATTTTAAGGTTTATTATGTAAATAAATAGATACACAAAAAAAGAACGAAGTGATAGCTATAATTTTCAATAAAATAGCTTTTATTTAAGAAAAAGAAACAACAAAACGATAATTTAAATAATTCAATGCTCTCAATTTGTTCTGTTTATTTTTACGTAATTTATATTAAATTATTATAAAAACTAAATTTCTTTTACTAATTAAGAAAATTTTTACTAGTTAATTAAGAAAAGTTTTCGTTTTATTATTAAATTTTTTATTTAGTTATGGAATTTTATCTTTCACTTATCGAAATATTATCCCATTACTTTCATTCGAGAAATAAGCATAGTTTTCAAGTAAAAGGTTTAAATTGCTTTTAATTGGATTATGATAGTTTGTTTAAATATAAGAATAGAAAAATAAAATATTGTTCCAAAATAAATGCGTGCTTGGTCGGCTGCGGTGCACGTGTGCGGTGGCGACTTTCTAGAAAGGAGGAAGCAAAAAAAACTAACTCGCGTCTGCTTAGTATTAGCTTAGTAAGAAGCGGCGATTTTACGACCTTTTTTATGGCGGTTTAAAGTAGATTTCCCAGAGCGATTTAGGGTGCCTGTCACATTTGCATTGACAGTGCTGGCAAGTACAGTAAAGAAAAAAAACAAAGTGAGGGTCAACTCCGAATTGCAGGGTGACCGAGCGGGCCTTATTCTTCCTATTCTATAGGTAAGTGATCCTCCGAGATGTTCTTATCCTCTGGGTCAATTCCTCACCAACAAGCATAAAAAGTACTCGTTTGGGAGGATTTCTCAAAGTAGTATTGTGGCGCTAAAATCAGAAAAATTAGGGTACGACGTGACACTTGCTTCAGCGCTCGATAACGGATTACGTAGAGATCCTTGTCGTAGAGGGTGCACAGTAGCTTCTGCTCTTTTGACCCTGGAGCAGCTCGATGTTTGGGGCAGAGCGGTAAGTCTCTGTGTGCATCGGGATTGGATACTCCAAGTCGACTTCGAGGATGTACCCAGTGGTACCATCGTCGTCGACTTGGATAACGTCAAGACTTTTGACGTCATCCATCCATGTAAAACCTCTGTAGGTAAGAACTGAGACATAGCCCAACCGTACAGATTATTTAAATCAAAGTACATGAGGTACTTTGACTCCTCCGATGCGTCGTATCCCTCGCACATGTAAGGGTTGTTAGCCCTTGCATAGCGATTGCTGCACTGGCTTACAACACCCCTGATACCCTTCTCAATGAATATGAGCATGTCAATGTCCGTGAGAAATTCTAGCTCAACCTGGGTAGTGAGCGGAATCGAGATTGTACGCTTCAATACACGTCGTCCGGAAGTTCTCGAAAACGTCGGCTAGGAGCAGTACGTCCGTTTTGGTGTACAAATCCGAGTACTGAGCGAGGGACTCAATTCGGAACGTACGCCATACATTAACCGCATGTTCGTACTCCGAGTCACCGATGTCGCTATCGGTAAGCTGACTGTGAAAGTCTGCTTTTGGAGGAAGGTTTCTTTCCTCCAGCTTTTCCAAGCTTGTTACATAGTCATAAGGAAATACTCCCTTCCTCTTAAGCAACTTCAACTGCTCATCCGTATAGCCATCAGTCTCAAACTCCTTTTTAGATATATCTAGCTTGTCCAGATATGAAGCTAGTTTCTCCAGAGAAGAGGGCATAAAGCGGAATGAATCTATAAATCGATAATTCATATCGCTTCCTTCAATAAATTCTGTGAAGGTGATATACCGCTCTTTATTCTCGGGGATGAGTGTCACTCTTCCTGGTAAGTTGACGGAGATGGCGATATCCTTGATCAGGAAGTGCGAATCATATCCGGTGAGGTTGTGGAAGATTACCGGGATGAATCTTGAGTCCTGATAATTAAAGTTGCAATCTTGATGAGCAGCTCCTTGATACCTGAAACAAATAAATGATTAGATATATGTGATTCAAATATTAATAATAACAATAAAATTTGATACTTACCGCCCTGTAAGGTGGCAGTGATCGCGCACCTTCGTATCCTTACTACTGAAGTTACGACGGCAAATGAGACAAGCAGTTGCCACACGGAAAAATTGCTCCTCTACGACTGACAGACTCATAGGCTTTGGATTAACGTATTTCTGATCCAAAGTTGCTCTAAGAGATTCTAATTCATTAACAAACCACGTGCATGATGATGGAGTGTCTGCTGCTTCCTGTCGATAGCTCTTGCAGCAGATAAGAGAATCATCGAAACTACTTTTCACATAGAAAGCTATACTGTATGCTTCGTGTTCTTGGAAAGCCTGTTTGTCACAAACTGGTTTTAAGATGGACTCGAAGTCAGCGTAGATAACCAAGGGTACCCTCGCCTTCCGACAATGGATGTAGCTGCGGTATCGGCGGCTCGAGTAATCTCTGATTGGTTGTAGCTACGGTGTCGACTCCAGTGAGCTCCAATTGGTTGAACACTGATATAAAAGAGCGATCGACACTCGTTGAAGTCATTCGTAGTCGACATGGAGTACATCGTGGACGTGCAGGGCTTCAAGAGCCAAAATAAATTCATATTTAAGGAGGTCGCTATAATTGCTGTTCAGAGCGATGCCAACCCGCAAGTGTTTTTGTTCGATAAACCCTTCGAGTGGGATGAGCTGTCGGCAGGAGACCAGAGTTGTAATAGATGTCTTGAATATAATCATCGTGGTATCCTGTGGACTAAAGAAGGAGTACCTTATAAGGATTTGGAAGAGACGTTAAAGTCGGCTCTTTTAAATGCTCAGCGTATATTCATCAAATGATCGGAGAAGAAAAAATGGCTGCAACAAGTCATATCTGATAAGTAAGTATAGACATTCTATATACGTAAACATACTAACGATAGGTATTATGTTAACTAAATGAAAATTTTACAGGATTACACTCAACATGGATGACCTTGGATTTCCAGCTACCTTTAACCTTCCCAGGACATACACTATTGTACTAATCATGATCTTCATGACAGTCCCATATGTGCTATAAATCAAGCTTACTTTCTTAGTGCCTGGCAGTTGAATCAATATCGTCGAAAACGTTACGATACTGCTGATGGAGTGGACGAAGTGGATGATATCTACGATGAAGATTCAAGTCCTTATGCCTCGCAAGAATCAAGTGTTCCATGCGATATATTACATTCAATGTATATCTGAAACTAAATAAATTTTTTAAATTAATTTCATTCATTTACTTCTTACATACCTCTAAAATATCTTAAGTCCTGAATATCTAAAAAATACTTACCGCTAAAGTCCTGGATGCCTGTTGAATTCGTCCGCCTATACTTATATGTTCTCTTACCATTTTTTACTTGTGAGAAAGCCGACGCCATCTGGCGGTGACGTTTCACCGGCACATCCACTAGGGGACGTAGGTAAACCCGCGAAAGCGTTGCAATTAACATAACCGCAATCAGCATGCTCCACTTGTAGTCCAGCGGTATAGGTATCGGCCTACCGCCTGGGAAACAGGGGTTCGATTCCCCGCGGGGGAGGATTTTTTTCTCATTGATAAATAATTTAATAATTATTAATAAATTAAGAAAAATTAAAAGGTCGGTAAGGTAGAAAATATTAAAAAAATCTGTGATAGTTCCAGGCCGGGTAACGATGGGAGGGGGAATGAGTGGGGGTAAGTAGCTATGAGAGTTCTAGTCCGCTAGAGGGGGGCAAAAGGCTATGAGAGTTCTAAACCACTCCAGTTCCTGGAAGTGGGTTAGAACTCTCATAGCTTTAGCTGGAAGTGGGCTAGAACTCTCATAGCTTTAGCCGGAAGTGGGCTAGAACTCTCATAGCTTTAGCCGAAAGTGGGCTAGAACTCTCATAGCACACCTACAAATAACAAATTAGAAAAAAGAAAATACGCGTTTAGTTACGTTCGGGATGCGTCAACGGGAAAAAATACATTACTGGATTTATGACGGCCCGACCCTTGCGCGCCCACCGTCCGACCCCTTATTACAGCTGTGACTATACCTGGACTCAGAAAATTTTCCACCGATATATAAACTAACTTTGTTAATAAACAACAAATTGTTTCAATTATTTTACATACAAATAGATATTAAAATTACAAACAAAGTAATACGAATCTGAAGAAAATCGATCAAGGCCTTCTAAGCGAAAATGAGTAAAATCAAATTAATTATTTTTAAGTTTAAAATTATTATAACTTTTTTTCTATTAGCATTTAACATAATTTTATTTTTGCATTAAGTTTGTAATCTCTTCACAAATAGAACAGCATACTTTAATAATAAATTTTCATAAAATTTCATAGTGAAAAATGCGAAAAACATAAAAATCTGAAAATCGAATTAAATAATTTCCAGCTTAAAATTGTTATAACTCTTCTCCTAAACACAATTTTCTTTTTCTAATAAATGAATAGTCGCTTCATGAATAATGTAACACATTTTAATAATAAGTTATCTACGAGAGCTGCGACTCTCGTCGCACGAGAGTCCGCGACCGCGAGCTATGGAGAGAGAGAGACGATGAACGGGGGACACGTTTCCCGCGTTCGCCGAACAACGATTGTCGCCGGAGAGTTGAGGCGCTCCTCGACTCGCACTCGCTAACAAAGTCGGGCAGTACTTACAATATCAGCAGCCTTCGCTCGTCCTTAGCTGCTGCCTTGATCGCTTACGCCTCGCTAGTCGCTTCCTCGCGTTCTCTCCTGGTTGCACCTCAGGTCGCGCACGCACGTTTTTCCGCGTCCGTCGTCGCCGACGGCTCGAGAAAATCTCTCGAGCTTCAGACATGGCCGCCGCTCCCGTGCGCCACGGCCTAGCCTTACCTCGTGTCCCGAAGGCTCGCGACGACGCGCAGGTACACGGTAGTACCTTGCGTCACAAGAAAAATACACAAAACCAATTTTTATAACAATAAATTTCGAAGAAAATGAAACCTCTTAAACTGAATAAATAAATACATTTAAATAATTATTGTTACATATATCTTAATATACATAGAAATAAATAATGTTAGCACGCTGTTCCCACAATAATAAACAATCAAACCAAAGTAATATTTAATTCATCCGTTTTTAAGCTAAAATACGTAGATTTTATATTAAATAGCTCAACCATTTCCCCTAATTGAAGATTTTATGGTAAAAACTGTAGATTGCAAGTTTTTTACAACACTCGACATAAATTCAGCCTTCTGGTCCATACCACTAAGAGTTCGAGATAAAGAAAAAACTGGGTTTGTGACACAAGAAGGTCATTATCAATGGACGGTGTTACCCTTTGGACTGAAAACATCTCCAGCAATTTTCCAAAGGATATTGGTAAATATAATTAGAAAACATAATTTATCAAACTTCGTCGTGAATTACATAGACGATATACTGATCTTCTCAAGGACATTTGAAGAACATGTCGACCACTTAAAACAATTATTGGATGCTATTGTAGAAGAAGGATTTCAACTAAAACTTACTAAATGCAGATTTGCAGCCAACTCGGTAAAATATTTAGGTCACTTTATTACAGAGAATACGGTGACTCCGTTAAAAGACAATCTAAAATCTATAATAGACTTCCCGGTACCAATAAACAGAAAAACATTAGACAATTTCTAGGCAAAGTCAATTTTTACAGAAAATATATTCCTAACGTTTCAGTATTGCTTGAACCTTTACATAATTTACTCAGAAAAGATATAAGCTTTAGTTGGTTTAATGATTGTGATGCTGCTTTCAATAAAGTTAAAGAGTATTTATGTTCAAAGCCAATCCTAGCTATTTATAATCAAAAAGCCCCAACATTTATATACACGGATGCGAGCATCAAAGGTATAGGAGCCATATTAAAACAATTACAAAAAGATGGTACATGTAAGCCAGTAGCCTATTTTTCAAAAAATTTGAATGAATCACAAATAAAAAAGAAAGCTGTTTTTCTAGAATGCTTAGCCATAAAAGAAAGCTTAAAGTTTTGGCAACATTGGCTGATCGGGATCTCATTTACCATCTACACAGATCATAAACCGTTGGAAGATTTAAACATAAAAAATAGAACGGATGATGAATTAGGAGACATGTCACATTATATATCTCAATATAATTGTAAAATCATATATAATCCTGGAAAAGAAAACACCGAAGCTGACTGTCTTAGCAGAAACCCTGTGTATGAACACGATGAAAGTGACGAAGATAAATTAAAAACAGCTAACATTATAAGCCTAAATGATATAGTAATTGATCAACAAAAAAACACAAGTTTAAATGACAAGAAATACCTTATCATGGAAAATAATATCTATTATAAACAAGACAAAAAGAAAAGAAATAAAATAGTCCTAAGCGAAGAATATAGCAAAATAATAATAAAACAAATCCACGAAGAATTTTGCCCTTTTGGTATGAATCAATTAGAAGCAAAAATAAAACCATTTTATACGGCACCAAATTTATCAATAAATATAAAATTGATATGCAACAGATGCGAAATTTGCAAAAAAAAATAAAACGAGACTGAATAAGAAGTTCGGACTGATGTCTCACTTGGGTCCAGCAGAAAGACCATTTCAAATAATATCAATAGATACAATTGGTGGCTTCGGTGGACAAAGGTCAACAAAAAAATATCTACATTTACTAGTGGACCATTTCACCAGATTTGCTTATATAGTATGCTCTAAAAATCAAATAGCACAAGACTTCGTAAAATTAATCAACAAGACTCCTAAGGAAGATAAAATTGAAATATTATTAGCAGACCAATATCCGGCGATAAGCTCAAAAGAATTTAAAAACTACCTCAAGGAGAAGAATATTGATTTAATTCACACAGCAGTAGATGCACCCTTTTCAAACGGATTGAATGAAAGGTTAAATCAAACCTTGGTAAATAAAATAAGATGTATGCTAAATAGTGGGGAGAAAAAGAGGGCTTGGTCAAAGATCGTAGAAGAATGCGTGAAAGCATACAACAATACAGTGCATACAGTAACAGGATTTTCGCCCACCTATCTGATGAGCGGTGAGTCTACGGATTTACTTCCTATTGAATTAAAAGATGCAAACAAGGATTCAAAAAACTTAGAACATGATCGCTATACAGCACTGCTCAGATAAAAAAAATCACATATATATAATAAAACCCTATTTGATAAAAACAGAAAATATCAATAACTCTTTTCGTTAACTCCTCGATGATTTGCTCCTTCCGCAAATGATATGCCTCATTAACTGTAAGTTGCTTCTCGGAGTCTGTCGGCTGTTGCTGTTTTGAGTCGTCCGCACTCGGCCCGGTCTCCATGCGAAACCGCTCGTATCGCCCCTAATTTGCTCCGCTGCTCGTCGCTTGCGAAAGCTTATCCACTGCTTCTCCGTCCTGCCTTATCTCTCTTATTCACTCTTTGCAGATCCTCGTCGCCAGTGCAAGGTTTTGGCCTTGCGTGGGTCAAGAGGATAAGGTAGGAAACAATAATTGACCGGGCTCTGTGTAGACTCTTTATTTCAGGTCTCGGGTGATCGCCGTGTGTGTCGCTCGGCTGTCTCGACGACAATGTCGCTCGCCTCGCGCTCGTACGCTCGCGTCGCGGCTTCGGTCGCCGCGTGTGCGTCGCGGCTCACTCACACCGCGTCACACCATATATTACAATGGCGATCTCGAACGCAGGGCTGGCGCCTCTTGCCCTATCACTCGCTCTCGTACTTCTTAATTATTGTCTCTTTTCAATTAGCGTAATTAACTAAAGAGAACCTGAGGTGTCGCGCGAGTACTTCATTATCGCACCTAGAATCGCCCTGCAGGACGATCTAGTCGCGACGAGCGCGCCCTCTATTCCGGATGGCCCACGAGTACTTTCAGAATGGCGGAGGCGCCGTGTGTACGCAAGGACTCGCGAATATGGCGAACATGCGCTGCGCCACCGCTTACATTAATTGCGCGGGCGGAGTCGCGAGCCCTCCGTACGGCCCTGCCTATAATTGAGCTCGGCAAGCTCGAGCGACGCCTTCGCTCGTGGTGCACGCGCGCCTCTCACGCCGTCCCGCTCCAACACGTTTTGCGCTCGGCGGGCAACACGTGCTCGCCGCATCTTCTTTGATCGCCAGTCTGCTGCTCTCGTGGCCGCTGTCCTGGTCGTCGTGCCCTCTCGTGGTTGATTCGCCCGTTGTTTTAGTGCGACGGTCGTCGACGATGCTTTCCAGCACTCCGAGCATTCGAGGCCTCATGCTTCAGTTCAGGGCTTGCAGTCTCGGGTGGACGTCGTCTTCATGTGGCCAGTGACAGCCGGGGCACCCGCTGAGCGTCGCGTCGTCTCTAACCTCTCGTCTGTGCTCCGGGTGGGCTCTCCGTGGCGTCGTCGCGATGTGGCAGCCGCAAAACCTCCGGGAACGTTCGCCTCGTTAATAATAAAAGAATATAACTAAACGGCGCGATTGCGTGGCGTCGATCGGCGTCCTCGTTGCCTGGGGGAACCTCGTTTCCGCGAAAATACACGTCACACACTCTATGACTAAACTCAGAGACCAGAGAACGTAAGACAAGAAAAAGATTAGAGTCGCGTTGCATCGGAATTTACGGTGGTCTGTAGATGACCCCTCACGAGAATGGGAGGACCATCCCCCTTGTGCACGGAGCAAAAAATATACTCTGGAATTCCAAGTTTCCCTGGTCCTTCAGTGTTAGATTTTTCTAAGATTTTTACTGTACAGTCGCTCCGAACAAAAAGGAGAACGCCTCCCCCATTCACATTGCGATCCTGCCTTACAATCGAATAACCAGGGACCCGAATGAGGCTATCGTCAACAACTGGGCCTATCCAGGACTCCGCGATTGCAAAAATATGGAAGGAGGGATGATCCGCAAGGAAAGGACGGAGCCCTCTAATGTGCTCTCTGATAGAGTTCACATTCAAGAACCCCGCCTTAAAGGAACCCTTGCCAATCCTTCCCACCACCGGCCGGGTATGATCAAAGAGTTGCCCCCTATCTGTCTGCCACATCGTTACTCCCGTTGCCTTTGAAGAAGTGGATGTTAAGTCTTTTAGTGTGGCAGTATTTCTGGAAATATCCAGACACGCCGTGCGAATGGCTTGCAGATCAGCGGCTGACGCAAAGACATGCGCTCGCTCACCTCCCTTACGTTTAGCCAGGAACCTGCTACCGGAGTGCCAAACATATTTAAAGCCCAAATCTTTGGCTGTGGATCTTAATTTCTGGAAAAGGATAAACTTATACAGAGGAAGCATTTCATTTATGAAGATCTTCCTACCTGAGAAGTGGTTGACAGTTTCCTGGGACAGGGAATTTGACTTGATGTCATTCGTTGTTAAATAGTTGTTGTTGAGCGAGCACTTGGACCATATTATTCTCCTGTCCAGACCTGGTTCAGAAAGCCTAGCTATAATAGAGGGTGATGGGCCGTTGGGTGAGCCCAAACTCTCCATATCGTTTCCTTTTTTCTCCACAGCCGATTTCCGGCGACGGATCGTGCGCACATCAGCAATATCCTCTCTGCGCAAGGCAGGGAGGACAGTGCCAAGAACCGCAAAAGCGACATCGCCTAGAGCATCAGGTAAGATCTCAGATCCCTTCCTGAATATCCCGTTGACGATCACCTCGCAGCCCTCGGTCGACGCATGGCTAACGTGAGCACCCACACCATCGGAGCTCTGCCTAGGAGAGGAAACTCTGTCACAAATCTCTCACAAGCCTTAGTCTCACCGGCTGGTAAAGCTTGCGCTACCTCAGAGGATAGTCGGGTGTGAGCAGCAATGGAGCCCTCTAATGCAACGTGTACTTGTTTCAAGTTATCATTTTGTTCCTCGGCGTGCTTGAGCATATGTAGCATAATATTATATCATAAAATTAAGACTAATAAATAAATAGAATACATGAAAAGAAGTTTAAGTTGGTATGGTAGATTCCTAACCATGAGTATCCCTTTGTGTATTTATGAATTTCTAATCTTAAAAAGGCACAAATTCGACCAATACATTTTTACCTTTTATAATTAAATACTAATTATGATTGTTTAAATATATAGTTATTTATTTAAATATGTATTAATTCTCAATAAATTTAAAAAAAATACCCTTACTGCGTATGGTAATATAAATCTTTTAAAATTTTCAAAATGTTTGTTTTACTTAAAATAAGATAATAGAAAGGTAAAAGGTAATCATAACCTTGATCCCTTGAAATAGTCCATCACGTTGTTTGTCGCTTCTTTCTTTGCCGCTACTCCCGCTTCATTGACACTCGGATCCCAAGGAGCATCAAAGTTCAACACCGTCCTGCATTGTCCTCTTATCAGTCTGTCTCTTAATTGCTGCTGTGTTCCATCTTGGTTGTACCACAGCGTCTCCAATGCGTCACACAGCTAGCGAGACTGCAGCCTCGAGACCAACTTAACCATTTCTTCGATTTCGGCCTCCTATTGATGAGCCTCGTCTACCCAGTTGGTGTAGAGATCGGTGGTCATCTTTTCTTCCTCTTTAGCTTGTGTCGACGTAAATACTAATTTTCTCCTACGGGAAGATTCCGCTAGCTCGTGTCATCGCGTAACGTCAATGGACAGTCGCGGCAATAATCGGTAAAATTCGGGTCGTACGCGAAGGGCAGACGCAGACGACTGTGGGATTGCTTGACATTTACTGTCAAGGGCGCAATATACAGGGTGATTCATTTTAATTGCCCCAGGCAAATATCTCAAAAAGTACGGGAGATGAATAAAAACGTTAAATGTAAAAGTTGTAGGGTTCAGAGGGGGAAATTGGTATTTAAAGTTTTTATCAACCTTGCTTTTTTCAAGATATTGGCCTACGAATTGTGTAGACAGCTTGATTTGACCTTGATGCGACTGCAGAGGTCAACTGGACCTCATGACATAACATCATGTTTGAATGTAAAATTTTCCGCTCTTTTAATTTCCGAGGTCAAAAGTTGGTGTTCTTATTTAAAAAAACTACTTTGACTTTGAAATGACCTTGAAACATGACCCCAAGGTCATGGTCAAGGTCACTATTGGATTTCCCCCTCTGAACCCTACAACTTTTACATTTAACGTTTTTTTCCATCTCCCGTACTTTTCGAGATATTTGCCTGGGGCAATTAAAATAAATCACCCTGTATATAAATAAGTGAATAAATAAATATATATAAATAAAAGAAAGAAAAAAGAAAAATAAATAATACCTCTTCTAACCTACAAAACAAATTTTCTTCTATTCTTCTCTCTTCTCTACTCTTCCTTTTATATTTTGTCCCCTTGTTACCCTCTCACGGACCACCCCTAGTTACTTCCCCTTGCGATCTACGATCCCAAATGCCCTGATGTAACTGTAAGTCACTGAAGCCCTACACGTTTATCCCCTATTCTTAATCTTTCGTCCAAACAACTTCTTAAAATCTCTTGTTAAAAAAAACTCTTCCAATCTTCCTGAAAAAAAAAATCAAATTACCCGTTGCACTCTTTCTGTATAAAAAAAGTCAAATGTCGCAAATCTTTCTGTAAATAGAAAATAAAAAAAAAAACAAAAAATGCAAAAAAAATTTTTGGGGTGGTCGCGGAACCGGCAACCCGCTCGCAAAATAAATATAAGAAAAGAAAAGCGTAGTCTGGGAAAAAAGACAACTTAACTTTTTTTCTTGTCACAAAAACTTTTAATTGTCCGGTCTTCCATAAGGCAAAGGTTACTTCGTTAGATTCCAATAAATATAAAATTTTCTTATCTCCTATTTCTTGAATTTTCTTCATATCTCGTTCTTGTTAGGAATCGTAGACGAAAATACATCTGCGGCATTATGATCAGAGAATCGTCCTTCGGAAAATCTGCACGCAGCCTCACTGTCTAATCGACTTAAGTTTGTGTCTAAATTAACTTCCGCGTAATAATCTTGTAACGAAATCTTCATCCATCCGGCTACATATACAGCTTGAAATTGTCCATGAGTTGTACTGTTTTGTTGTAATTGCATAATTGCAGCTCATGCGATTTAAATAAAACTGGTGTGATGCATTTTTAAACATTCATCCTGATTAATAACATTCGCCAACATGGCGTCGGGAGATAAGCAGCCGCCCGACCCTCCTCTCAATAAAAACTTTAAGTGTCATCCTAGACAAAAAGTTGGAGCAGCTGTGTGTTTAATCTGTGAAAATGTCTATCATACAAATAAAGTAGTATCAAGATATAATGCAGGAAGTCCAATACAATTTATTAGCAGTTCTTTTATAATCTGCCAAGACCATCCAATTTTTACATTAACCTCAAATCTGCCATATGGTACGTTATGTGACACGGCACGCAAATTCATCGCCAAATAAAAACTCGATGAACGTGAAAAAATCAAAGAGGATATTATAAAGGAAATTGTGCATAAAAGAAATATTGAAAGTCAGCATGAAATTACAATATATGAAGATTATAGTGAAATGGAAGCACTAAAAATTGAAAACAAATTATTAAAACAACTATATAAAGAACTCAGGATAAAAAAATCTTATTAAATGAATTACTAGAAAAAGAAAAATTATCTAACAAAACAAATAATAACAACAAATCAATAAACACATATGCGGAAATACGAACGAACACTAAACCAAATCCAAAAACGAATACCAAAATTAATTGTTAAAAAAAATAATAACAGCAGCATTATCCTAGAAAAAGATTTAAGATATTATTTAACAAAAGACAAAACTATTCAAACTAAACGTGTGATAAAAAAAAAATAAGGACACAATCATACTAAATTGTATGAATGAAGCTAGTGTTAACTCGATAAAACAAATTTTGTGCAATAAACTAAAAAATAATATAAAAGTGGAAAAAATTCAAATTAAGAAACCAATTATAAGAATCATACATATTGTAATATTTTATTTTTTATTAGTCAGTTATTTATATTCTAATACGCATTTGCAATTAATTTAATCAAGATAGTTCTATTTATTCATATACAAATTATGATAAATACTAATTCTCCCTTTAACTGCGATTCTTCTTATGCTATCGTGAAAGTCTCTTCCGAGCCGCTCAGCTCTACAAGGAGCGCGTTCGCACACTAGCACGTGAGTATGAGAAGCGAGAGTACTGGCGTACTCTCGCGTTGTATACGGGCCGCGGCGACGTGTATTCGCCGTCGGGTACTCGCGCGCACCCCGAGGTAAGGACCTTGAGGGGCACTCGTGCGTGCCCTATTGCACCAATCTTGCGGAGGAAGGTCTCCTTCGCGAGATAACAGGTCAGAACGAACCCCATTACACAATAACCTAAAGGTAAAACCAAGTATTATAGTATGTACTGAAACTTGGAATTTACACCACCAAGAATTATTTAACATACCGAACTACAAAATGTATTATAATAATAGCCAAATAAATAAATCAGATGGAGTTGTAGTTTATATCAATGAGCATATCAGCAAAATAACGGAAATAGTTGAAATAAATAAACTCAGAGTAAAGGCAAGTAATAGACAAAAATGGCGGAAGGAGGAATACAGCCTGAAGCTGTCCCTCCTGATATTAATTATAAATGTCATAGTAAACAGACGGTATCTACAGTGTTTTGTATCTTGTGCGATAATGTGTACCATAAAAGTGATTTTTAAAAACAAAAGGTGGAAAATTTTTGTCAGGTGCAATCTATAATGAACATGAAGAAGAATGAAAGAGCGTGATGAAAAAATAGTGAAGATAAGTAACAAGAATGTAAATTTAATAGTGGAGTACAATAAACTACAACAAAAATATAAAGGTCTCTTGAGTGAAAGGAGTAGTATAAATGATATGGAAATTGATCATGCCACGCCTGATGACAAAGCGCATATTACGATACTACAATTTGAAAATGATTCACTAAAAAAGATCAATAAAGAATTAGAAGACAAAAATAGTATACTTAAAAAACTAGTTAGTGAACAAGAACAAAATAATGGTTTACTCAAACAGCTACTTAATAAAGAGAAAGATATGCCTACAATTAATAAGAAAACTTATGCGGATAAAGCAAAGGAAATAAAAGTTCAGCCTAAGCACGTGCCGAAATAACAATAAAGAGAAAGGATGAAAAATATAAATCGAATATGATATCTCATGTACATCATTATCTAACCAAAGAATATAAAATACAAACAAAAAAGATCTTAAAAGGAAATAAGGATGAAATTACAATTACTTGCATGAATGAAGAAAGTGCTAAGTTAACACAAAAAATACTGGATTTTAAACTATCGCATATATATATATGAAACAGAAAAGGAACAACTAAAATTCCTGTCATTAAAATAATAGGAATTGATAAATCTATAAATCCAGATAAGGAATTCTTTGAAAATGACATAAATGCAAGAAATTTTGCCGGACTACAAAAAAAAGCCAAGATATTGCATATATTTACTAATAAAAATAATAACACTCTTTCAGCCATAGTGGAAGTTACTCCAGAGATGCACAAGCATATTAAAATAAATAAAGATAGGCTTTTCTTTGCCTTTTAAAACTGCAAAGTATTTGACATAGTTAACAATAAACCATGTTACAAGTGTGGCAGACTTGCTCATAGTCCCACAAAGTGCTGGAACACAGTCGCGTGCCTCAAATGCGCGGGGGATCATCTAACAAGAAACTGCAAAAATAATGATATCAAATGCACCAACTGCAATTACAGTAACAAGAAATATGACATTAATTATAATATAGAGCATACTGCTGTGGACAGTGTAAATTGCAAAATACTGAAAGGAAAAACTAAAAAAATAATAAACTCAATTAACTATGAAGTAAAACCGAACTTACCTAGATACCTCGGTAAGGTAGAAAACTTCAGTGAAAATAAACAACTGAGGGAACAGACAACTAAAAGACAAGAAAATAAACTACATGGAAGTCAAGATAAACTCTACGGTAGTTATGAATCTCTAATAAACAAAGATACAAGAGGAAGTACAGCAACTTTCAAGGACAGCGTGGAATCTCTAATTACAAAAGAAAATGTACCAAATACAAGAAATAGGCTTGGTAGTACAGCAAGCTCAATTTACTAGTTCATATATAAATGGACAACATTAATCAATCGGATTTTATATGCGAAGAAACCTCAAGTAATGATCTTGGAATTCTCAATAATCACCTTGATAATACTAATAAATTAATAATATACTTAAACATTAAATGTCATATTGCAAATTTTGAAAATCTACAGATAATTGTTGAGAATTTAAAGATCAAACCTGTAGTAATTATATGGTCCGAAACTTGGAATCTAGAATATTATCAATATTACAAATTAAAAGGATACAAGCTATATTACATTGAAAGTCAACTGAATAGAGCAGATGGTGTTGTTATATACAGGATGGACCATTTTAATCGCCCCACCCAAATATGTCGGAAAGTAAAGGAGATAGAAAAAAACTTTAAAGACAAAAGTTGTAGGGTTAGGAGGGGGACAAATAATGGTCACCTTGACCATGACCTTGAGGTCAAAGGTCAAGGTCATTTGAAGGTCAAACGGATTTTTTCAAATAGGAACCTCTATTTTTGACCTCGGAAATGGAAAGAGCAGAAAATTTTACGTTCAGATATGATTTTTTAAGGTCATGGGTGGAGGTCACTTGAAGGTCAAATCGATTTTTCAACTAGGAAACCCCACTTTTGATCTCGGAAATGGAGAGATCGGAGAATTCTACGTTCAGTTACGACCATGGTCAAGGTCATGGGTCAAGGGTCAAGGTCATGGGTCGAGGTCATGGGTCAAGCTGATGGACGCCATTTCGAACATTAATTTCGAGGTTAATTGAATAATATTTAGAATAGTGAATGTTAAAAATGGTTCACGACAAAGGCGGTCAGCTGAATGATCTTCAAGAATCAATTGTCAAGGTCATTTGAAGATCAGAGGATTTTTTAAATGGGAACCCCTATTTATGCTTGATTAACGTGAGTCCCCTTGCCTCTCACGGTCGGGGTGCTTGATTAACGTGAGTCCCCTTGCCTCTCACGGTCGAGGTGCTTGATTAAGGTGAGTCCCCTTGCCTCTCACGGTGGTCAATTAACCTAAATGTTCGAAATGGCGTCCATTAGCTTGAATGCATAAATTCAAACGCCTCTGGAAATGGCGAAAGGTGTTAAGCAATATCTGTCTTGGTATAGCTGCGCATGCTCGACGAATACGTTCTTGCATGTCTGCTCTAGTCGTGGGTCGTTCTTTAAAAACAACATTTTTTAAATACCCCCATAAATAAAAGTCAGGAGATGTGAGGTCGGGTGAACAAGCAGGCCAGTTAACTGAACCTCCTCGTCCAATCCATCTACCATTATAATATTGATTTAAAAAATTTCGTACGATTACAGCGAAATTCTTCGACGCGTTTCTAGATCAACATCTTCTATCAATTCATGAAACTGATCTCTTATTAAATGTAAATAGGAGTTCCCAGCAACATTGCCCTCGAAAAAATAAGGACCGATCAAATAACCGTTTACGATCCCTCACCATACCATAATGTTCCAACGCCTTTGATGATTGACCGTTCTGTACCAATGAGGATTCTCATCCGACCAATAATGACAATTGTGCCTATTGAGTTCTCCGTCACTCTGAAATTTAGCCTCATCGGAAAAAAGGACATACCTAAAGAAATCTGGATCATTCTCTATCATACGTAAAGCCCATTGGCAAAACTCAATTCGCGGTTGAAAGTGATTATCTTGAAGCTCTTGAACCAACGTAATGTGGTAAGCATGGTACTTAAGGGATTTAAGAATTCTCAAAAAAGTTGATTTTGTTTTGCCGATTTCTCTGTGAACTCGTCGAGAGCTGGTATGAGGATCAAGATAAATGGCAGCAAGAACAGTAATAACATTTCGATCAGTCTCATCATATTCGTGGTTCCTACGTTGGCGAACCATATGACCCTCACGAGCTCTTTGAGTCAAGCGACTTATTGCTCTATGATCTGGGTGTCGTCTGTCAGGAAAGCGTGCAGTGTAAAGTCTTGCTGCAGCTCGATAATTATTATGACTTTCCCCTAAAATCATTATCATATCCACAATCTCATTCGGTTGATAGTCAGCCATTTTTAAGGGTGTTTTTTTAATTGTACTGGTTTAACAAAACTTCAAAAATTTTTATAATAAAATATCGATTAGAATCTACAAAGCTTATGAGAAAAGTAAATTTTATGCTAGGATAAGCACCTCTGCATGGTATACCTTTACTCGGCATATCAGTCCCTTATTATGTGCCATGGACCGCTAGTTCGTGTACGAGCTACTCAGTTACCACATACTCCTGCTCGTATAGCCGCGTAGCGGATTCGCGATGAACTAAGAACGTGGCTTATTTCTCACGAAATAAGTATGCCACGTGAACATATTGGAGTAACATACATATTTCTCACGACACTTGTATCTTCGGGGTTAATAGGGTCGAAAATAAGGTTTCCAGCTTAAAAAAACCCCTGACCTATCAATGACCTTGACCATGGTCGTACCTGAACGTAGAATTCTCCGATCTCTCCATTTCCGAGATCAAAAGTGGGGTTTCCTAGTTGAAAAATCGATTTGACCTTCAAATGACCTCCACCCATGACCTTAAAAAATCATATCTGAACGTAAAATTTTCTGCCCTTTCCATTTCCGAGGTCAAAAATAGGAGTTCCTATTTGAAAAAATCGGTTTGACCTTCAAATGACCTTGACCTTTGACCTCAAGGTCATGGTCAAGGTCACCGTCATTTGTCCCCCTCCTAACCCTACAACTTTTGTCTTTAAAGTTTTTTTCTATCTCCCTTACTTTCCGACATATTTGGGTGGGGCGATTAAAATGGTCCATCCTGTATATATAAGAGACAAGGTTACGGAAACGACCAATATTGAAATCCATGATAGACTAAATATAATCAATACAAAAGTGAAATTTGATAATATGAACACCTTTGAAATATCTTCAATCTACAGATCACATGAAATAAGTAAAACTGAATTTATCTTAAGTCTTGAAAAATTTCTAACAACAAAACGAAATGCTAAAAACCATTGCGTCGTTGGAGACTTCAATATTGATATACTAAGACAAAGTACAATTTCACTAGAATTTCTAAATAATTTCTTAGAAAAAGGTTATACACCATATTTTACAGGTGTTACTAGACCGCATATGAACAATTCTGATGGAACTTGCATTGGTAATTTTTCCATAAAAGCTGATAACAACAAAACTAACAAAATTAACAAAATTAAAGCACACAAATTAACGCAAAATATCACTGACCATTATCCTCTGCTTGTTAATTTAGGAAACTTTGAATTAAATGAAAATAAAAATGAAAGGGTCAATAAAATAAATTATTCCAACCTCAAAAATATAGCAAATACTAAAAATTGGGATTTATTAAAAAATATTAATAATCCAAACCTTGCAATAGAAGCACTAATATCAGAAATACAGATATGTACAAATCTTGCAACAAACAGCAAATTTAAAATTTCTAAGAAAGAAAAAGATAAGCCTAGGAAATCCTGTATTACCAAGGGCATAATCAACTCATATAAAACAAAAGAATTGCTATACAAAATGGGGAAAAGTAACCCAAATAATGAAAACCTCAAAAAAGATTTCAAAAAATATGAAAAAATATTAAATAAGATAACAAAAGAAGCAAAAATTAAATATGAGCAAAAAAAAATTGAGTGTTTTAAACACAACACTAAATACTTATGGAGTTTTATTAATGATAAACTTGCGATGAAAACAAAAAAAGATAACAAAATTGATTATATCATGAATGATAACGGAGACAAAATAACTAACATATGCGAAATTACTAATTATATGAATGAGTACTTTAGCAATATTGGAGAAAAACTGAATAAAAACATACTGCCTATAAGAGAAAAAATAACAATTCCAGAAATGAATCATAAAACAATTTTTCTAAGGCCAACAAACCACATAGAAATAAATTCAATTATCAAAAATTTGAAAGACAGAGCAGGTGGGGTGGATAATATTAATACCAAAGTACTTAAGACTATATCAAATAACATAGCTGAACCGTTAGTACATATCTATAATTTGTGTATTAAACAATCAATATGGCCTGATGAACTTAAAAAAGCCGACGTAGTACCAATACGTAAAGCAAATAATAAGAGTAATGTATCTAATTACAGACCCATATCACTGATCTCTAATTTAGCAATAATATTTGAAAAAATAATATATGACAGAATTGATAATTTTATCGAAGAAAATAATATAATTAACACGAAGCAATTCGGTTTCGTCAAGCGTAAGGGAACCAAAGATGCACTTAGTTTTATAACCGAAGTTATATATAATAGACTTGATTTGAGTAAAACCTTGATAATCACATACCTAGATTTGGCTAAAGCGTTTGATACGGTTGACCATAAAATACTTTTAGATAAATTATACAATTATGGAATTAGAGGTAATGCGCATAATTTATTCAAAAGCTATATGACTAATAGAAAACAAACAGTAAAAATACAAAATGTAAGAAGTGAAAGCTGTAACGTGTTACGTCGTAAAAAGAATAATAATAAGTAGAGGAATGAGGGCAAAAGTGCAGAGTAATAATGAATGAAAAATAGTGACCACGATTCTTTTTACGACATACCAAAATCCGTAAAGAGGTAGAAAATATAAAAAGAATACAAAAGGCAATAAAAGTGATGAGGAAGGCTTCCCAACGATACGTCCATATATGGAGATATTTAGAGACAATTCGTAAACGGAAACTAATCAATACCCAGAAATCAAACGTACCGCGCGAACCCATTTCTCTAAAAATAAGGCCTCAGAAGTGGCTCCTCGGAGGAATTTTATTTTTTCTCAAATTGTCAAGTTTGACTAATTTATGATCGAATTTTAACGTAAAATAGAAGAACAAAGCCTACCGACACTGTGTCCAGGGGCATATGCCCCAAGAGCGTGTCACACATCAGCGCGAAAACAGATTAGTCACGCCCGAATTTCGGACAAGAAATGATCGTAAATTGGAATAGCCGAATTTTTCCAAGAATCAAGCAAAATAAGTGCACAACACCGGAAATCACCGGAGGTGCCATAAAGGAGTATAAAAGCCTGAATCTAAGAAGAGCTATGGTTCAGTCGTATCGAGTCTATACAGCACGTAATTATCGTCCACACCTGCCAGATCCGCGAAGCTACCAGTCTACACAGGAACGAGCCGCTCCGAGCATTACGAGAGATAGCCCGCTGCGGACTTGAGATCTGACGCCCCGATCTGGCTGCCGGTAAAGTGCCGGGCCAAGGCAACAGCCTATTCATTAACATTTGAGGGACGAGGATAGCAGCAGAGACTCCAACACCGGGCTAGGCGACTGACCCACCGACGCAACCAAGGAAAGCTGCTGTCCGGCGTCAACATAAGAAGAACGAGAGAGAGAGAGAGAAAGCGAGGAAACGAACGAGAATCGACACCTTCGGCTCGGAGTAACGAGGGACAGTGGGACCCGCCGCGACCTGCCATAACCAGCCGACCCAACCCATTGTATCCAAGAATCTACGCATCTCATTTATTGCGAGGTACATGAATTAATTTTAGAAAGAATTAACTTTAGAACATTGCGTCTTGCGTTCAAAAATTGTACAGGGTGTTCGAAATGTTCCGGACCCCCCACTTATAACATAAAGTAAGCATTTTGGAAAAAAATGTTAAATACAAAAGTTGTTAAGTTTTGAAGGTTGAACTAAATGATGACCTTGGATTTGTTATTGGTTATCATTTTCAAGGTCATTTAAAGGTCATCTTCAGTTTTTTAAATAGGGACCCCTATTTTTTATTTCAGATTCTGAAAGAGCACAAAATTTTACATCTGGATATGTATCCACGTTATGGCTCAAAATGACCTACAGAGGTCATTTAGTGGTTAAATGATTATTTAGTAGCAGAAAGCCAAGAAATCCCGATTATTAAGAACTTTGGGTGTATTTGACGAAAAGAAAAAAAAAATTTCGTACTTTAATACTAAAGTACATAATTTGATTTTCTAGGACGAACTTTATGGTCACTTTAAAATTGGCCTTCATTTTTAAGGTCATTTGAAAGTTATCTTCAGCTTATTAAAAAGGGACTCATTTTGTATTCCGGATTCTGGAGGAGCATTAAATTTTAGGTATGGAGATATGTACAATATCCACGTCATGGCTCGAAATGATCTACATAGGACACTTGGGGGTTATTAATTTCAAAAGCAAAATAATCTAACCGTTTTACATGAACAGTTTTTATTGCAATAATTTTTTGCAAGGGTTACGAGTTTCTACGCATGATTCATAGGATTTTCAGGATCGTTACTTGTACCTTAGAAGATTTTGCTCACTATTCTTTTTAGGAATCAGTTCATTTATAATTGTTAATTAACAATTGTTTACTCCTATTTACTTTTCTGTTTTCAAGAGTTAAGTGAAGTTCTCTTACTTCGAAATTCAGATAATTGTATTAATTTTCAATAATTGTACTTTTAATCGTAGTGAAAAATGGCACATCTTACTGAACGAGAAAGAATATCTTTGTTGATGATGCGAGGGTGGGGTGATCAAGAGAGAGGTTACAAACAGGTACAGCGTTTATTCAATGAAACATTCAGAGTTGAAGAAAACAACCCTATTTCAAAAAGTACCGTAATTCGTACAATTAGACGTTTTGAAGAGACAGGTGGTATTAAAGATCGTCCTAAATCAGGTAGATCCAAATCATCGTCTAATGATGAAAAGAGCTTAGACGTATTACAATCATTTATTGAGGACCCCCATTGCAGCATCAGACGTTGTGCACAACAGCATGAAATGGGAGCTGCATCTGTGCACAAAATTTTGAAACTCAACAAATGGCATCCTTTCAAATTAAAGTTGGTACAGGAATTATCTGAAGATGATTTTGATAGAAGGGTAGAGTTTTGTGATGTAATAATGCAAATAATATCTGATGATCCTTTGCTCCTCAATAACATTGTTTTCTCTGATGAAGCCACGTTTGAGTTAAGCGGAACAGTGAACAGACATAATTGTCGATACTGGAGTAACATCAATCCACATTGGATGAGAGCGGACCACACGCAAACATCCTGAAAAAGTAAATGTTTGGGCTGGCATATTTAATGGAAGAGTACTTGGCCCTTTCTTTATTGAAGGTAATTTAAATGCTGCAATGTATGAAAACATGCTTCGAGACCAAATTATACCTGCTATACGGAATTTAACGGGTGGAAATCTGGACGAAATTTACTTCCAACAGGATGGTGCTCCTGCACACTACGGTATTCATGTTCGCCGATATTTAGATGCAACATTTCATGATAGATGGATTGGGCGGAGAGGTACAATTGAATGGCCACCTCGGTCCCCAGACCTAACGCCTCTTGATTACTTCCTTTGGGGATACTTGAAGGATAAAGTTTATGTTATAAAACCACGTGACTTGGATGAATTACGCCAAAGAATCACTGATGAAATAGACTTGATACCTCAGCAAATCTTGCGAAATGTTGTTGCAGCCTTTTACAATCGGTTAGCACATTGCCAAACTGTTAATGGGCAACAATTTGAACAGTTGTTGTAAAAAGTTCCTGTCAACGACATTTTAAAAAAATTCAGTTTGGGCGAATAGTCCACTGTCTTGATTTAGTTAGCTGGGCCGCCGATAGTCCTGCCTTAGCTGACTGGGCCGCTAGTGTTCTTGTCTTAGTAGGCTGGGCCGCCGATGGTCTTGCCTTAGTTGGCTGGATCACCCATGATGTTACCTTAATTAGTTGTACCTCCCGTGCCTGAGCAATAAGGCTCATTTTGATTAGACATTTTTTTATTTATCATTTTCTCCCCCGAGGTATGTAGTTGTTGGGCCTAAGGCTTATTTTGATTAGACATTTTTTTATTTATCATTTTCCCCCCCGAGGTATGTAGTTGTTGGGCCTAAGGCTTATTTTGATTAGACATTTTTTTATTTATCATTTTCTCGCCCGAGTTATGTGGTTGTCTGGCCTAAGGCTTATTTTACGCCAGTGTCAATTACACCTTCTACAATCCTAATGCAGAATTTAGCGCTGGTGCAAAATGGAGAATTACAACTAGGAGGCTTAATTTGGAAAACTAAAGTTAACCTTCAAATGACCTTGAAAATCAAGGGCAATGTCAATTTAACGCCACCATAAAGTTTGTCTTGCAAAATCAAATTACTTTAGTATTGGTCAGATACGCTCAAAGTTCTTAATAATCGGGATTTCTTGGCTTTCTGCTACTAAATAATCATTTAACCACTAAATGACCTCTGTAGGTCATTTTGTGCCATAACGTGGGTACATATCCAGATGTAAAATTTTGTGCTCTTTCAGAATCTGAAATAAAAAATAGGGGTCCCTATTTAAAAAGCTGAAGATGACCTTTAAATGACCTTGAAAATGATAACCAATAACAAATCCAAGGTCATCATTTAGTTCAACCTTCAAAACTTAACAACTTTTGTATTTAACATTTTTTTCCAAAATGCTTACTTTATGTTATAAGTGGGGGGTCCGGAACATTTCAAACACCCTGTAGATCCCACGACATACATAAAACAGAATTCTTAATGAGCATGAAGAAACTTATAAATTACAACAGAAAATACAAAAACAATATTATTACAGGTGATTTCAATATGGACACACTAAGTCAGGAAATACTCAATCAAGAATTCTTACAGTTGTTACAAACAAATGGATACTGCCCAGGGATAAACTCTATCACTAGACCATCCACCCACAAATCAAGTCAAGTACTCATCAAGTACCCACAAATCGTGCACCAGCGCACCTTGCCCCCGGTCTTTTTTCTGGGGACTTCCCCTTCGTAACCCCACCGCCCCGTCACTGGATTGAAAGTGGGCGGTGGGATATTGGCGTACTCCCCGGCGGCACCTGCCGCACGGGGAGCTCTTCTCTCTTGCGGTCGGGCGGAGGACCTGTCCCGAGTGGCATCTGCCATTGGTTCGGGGCCATGCGGGCGGCGTAGCTGACGCTCCGGACGATTGAGCTCAGCAACGGGTTCGGAGCTTGGCTTTTTGAGGCCTTTTCTTGCCTCTGCCTCCCGCCGCTGTGCCTTCTCTAGCTCTCGCCGAAGCCTATAAGCCTCGCTGTGGGCCTTCTCCCACTTGTCCTCCGCCCTTCTTCTGGCCTCTTCGGCTTTGGCCTTGGCCTTGGCCTCCTCTTCGGCCCTCTTCTTCTTAGCCACCCGGTCGGTTCTGGATTTCTCCATAGCCGCCAAGTCCTCCCTCCGGTTGGCCACCCTCGAGGGCCAGAGCTCCGCCTTTACGCGCGCTTATTCTCCCCTTTCGAGGAGAACGTCCAGCGCCGCGTACGCTCTTTTCTCCCTCTCGAGGGTAGCGTCGGAGGCTTTCTTTGCCTGCCTAACCTTGGCCACGACTCGAGCCACGTGCTCTTCGATTTTTAAGTCGCTCCAGGCCGAGGTGTCTACGGCAGCTGCCGTAGACGTGGGAGTCGATAGCCTCCATTCCTCCGGAGTTTGTGACTCGCGGCTCACCAGCTCTTTGATCGGAGCTGGTGTCGGAATCGCTTCCGACGCGGGTGGCTTCCGCGGCTCCTCTTCAGGAGCCCTGACCACCCCAGTGGAGGCTGAGGCAACTGCCTCATCCAGCTCTATCTCTTCTATTGAGACCTTGGTTTTGGCGAGCACTTTCTCTTGGTGCTCGCTCACCAAGGTATCTCTTTGGAGGTGGATTGCCTCCATGAGGTTGGCCAGGACCTCCCCAGCCGGTGGCGTCTCCTCCTGGGCAAATGCCAAGTTGATGGCCTCTGTCATCAGCTGTTCCGCCCTCTCGAGGTCTACCTGAATCGTTCATTTGGCGTCCATCTGAAACAGAAAATTCCGGGGCGTCTCTCATGATCTAGCTTTTGCATGAGCACGCGTCCGTCTCGGCGTTGCTTCGCCGTGCCCGCTAGTGGCCTTTTCTAGTTTCCTAGGTCTACCAGGACGCCTTTTCGCTGTTGCCGGCTCGGTTGGCTTTGTGTTTCGTGGTTTCCCTTGGATTACTGTTATTGTTGTCTTCCTTGGTCTGCCACGCTTCTTCTTTGGTACTGCTGTACCGCGCTTCTCTCCCACATTTGGAGTCGCTGCATGTTTCTTTTCCTCCACATGAGGAGTTGCATTTGCAACCAGTTCATCGCCCTGAACTATCGTATTGCTGTCCGCAAACGCCTGTTCTGTCTCTTCATCGCTTAGAGTCGCATTTGCAACCGGTTCGGCGCCCCGAACCGTCGGATTGCTATCCGCCACCGCATCCCTCGGAGGTTGAAAAGGGTCGTCTTCATCTTCAACTGATGCTTCCGGCTCTTCATGAGAATGGTAGTACTTCAGATCCTTCGCCTGGACCACTGGATCTACCATTCCCTTTCCATCTACGAGGTCATAGGTGTTTGCTCCTCTAATCGCCGTTATAAGGTGTGGGCCGCTATACTTTGGCGCTAGTTTGGCTGCCACACCTTGCATTGCCGAAGACAGCACTCGGTTTTTCTTCCAAACCAGTTCCCTACTTGGAACTCAGCCGGACGGTGCTGTTTGTTATAATAACCTGCTTGTCGCTCCTGGGCCGATTTAGAGTTTTTCCCGGCCCATTCTTGGAGATCCCTCAAGTCTGCCATCTTGTCCTGCCAATTCTCCATGGCTTGTTGGCTGGATTTCTGTGTGGCAGCTGCCTCCTGTTCACGCTTAAGGGTCTTAGGCGGTATTGGTTGCCTGCCATACAGAAGCATTGCCGGACTAAACTTTGTGGAGCTTTGCTTGGACGTATTCATAGCGAAGGTAACTTCTGCAACTTTTTCGTCCCATCGATTGTGTCTCTTTTCGATGTAGGACGTTATATTGATAGTCCTATTCGTCCTCTCCACCGGGTTAGCCTGAGGATGGTATACGGGAGTATTCGTATGATATATATTCCGATCCTTGAGGTATTCGTCCACCATCTTGTTCTTGAATTCTGTTCCATTATCGGACAAGAATACCTCAGGCACGCCAAATCGTAGGACAATTCTCTCATTAAATTCCTTTACGATTGTCTTGGCATTTGCCTTTCGGATCGGAATCACCTCTATCCATCTGGTGAATAGGTCTTGAAATATTAAGATGTATTCAAAGCCCTTGGCCGTTCTTGGTAATGGACCTGTGATATCACTGGCCGCCACCTGCCAAGGTCTTTGGATCTCCCGTTGTTTGAGAAATTGCTTAATTTTGAATTAAGGATCGTAGTGGTTACAACAGGCGGGGAAATAAAGACACAATGTATAATGAGCACTTGAGTTTATTTGCAATAAAGTCGCTTACGCCCGGCGAGCGTACCTTAACCTTAGCTGTAACTTGTAGAGTTGCTGCGTGGATTATCGGTGAATGAGCTGAGTACTTGCGTGGTTGAGCTGATGAGCAATAAGGTCGTGAAGTCCAAAACAGGGATGAGCGGGATGAAAAAAAGAGCGTAGTAAAAAGCTGGTGATAAAGCCAACGCGATGAGCTGGAGCCTGCTTTTCGTGGTAGAGCGAAAAACCAAGAGAGCTAAGATGGCGGCTGGAGACGCTATCTACCCGCGCCAAACGTCGTTGAGTGCGCGCGCAAGTTCCCAGCGCCACCTCAGTTACTGAGCGCTGCGGGGCTTGGGGCGCGCGAGATTCAAATTAGATAAATCGCGAACATTCCGCCCGCATCATCAACGCCCTTGATGATTAGAGTTCTTGAGCGATGAGAAGAGGAATTGCGACGGACTGGGTCGTAAATCCAGTCAGAGCAATTTGGTGATGGTGATAAGTGCAGGAGGGTCGTAAATCCTTCTGCATGAGGTGCTGTTGAGCTTGAGTGTTGAGCATGATTTGTAGAGTGAGTAGAGCTGTGACTCAAGTGGGGCGTAAATCCACTTGATGTCGTGATGCTGACTGGGTCGTAAATCCAATCAATTTTGAGTTGATGTTGAAGAGTCTGATGATAGTGAGATTGGCAGCAAAGCGAGCTTAGCAATGGGACGAGTGATGGTCGAAGTTGCAGTTTTGATCGTCACCACCCGCGTGAGCCCATCAGGACCTGGATGGAGCTGAGTGATGCGGACGAGCGGCCATTTTGCTGGTGGTGACCGTTCGTCAGTGAGGAGAGCTAGTGAGCCGATCTTGAAGTCATGAGCTGGATGATGCCACTTGGAGATGGCTTGCTGGCGATGCAGATAGTGAGCTGACCACTGGTTCCAGAATGCCTGGAGGCGTTGCTGGATGAGCTGCCATCTGGAAAGTCGAGATGTCTTGAGATCGAGTAATGAGGGCACCGGGACGCAATTCAATGCTGAGCCAATGAGAAAATGTCCTGGAGTGAGAGCTGTGATGTCCGACGGATCATCGCTGAGCGGTTCGAGCGGTCTTGAGTTGAGCACTGCCTCTATTTGCGCAAGAAGAGTTGTAAGTTCTTCGAACGTTAACAGAGTTTCTCCGATGGTGCGTCGGAGATGAAACTTGATTGATTTAACGAGTGCTTCCCACTTTCCACCCATGTGTGGAGCAGCAGGAGGAATGAATTTCCACTGAGTTTCGTGAGCAGCCAATGATGATGCGATGAGTTTGTGTTCGGAAGCAGCTTGAGTGAAGAGCGAGTTGAGCTGGGTTGTGGCGCCTTGAAAAGTGGTGCCACAATCTGAATACATTGTCTGGACTAACCCACGACGAGATGTGAAACGTCGAAAGGCGGCCAGGAAGCAGTCAGCAGAGTAATCTGTTACCACCTCGAGATGAGCAGCAGATGTGTTGAGGCAGACGAAAACGCAGATCCATCCTTTTTCTGTCTTGCATCCTCGTCCTTTCCAAGTTTTGATGGTAACAGGTCCCGCATAGTCCACTCCAGTGTGGAGAAAGGCTCGTGTGGGAGTGAGTCGTGAGATTGGGAGCTGCCCCATGAGCTGCTGAGCCTATATGCCTCGTTGCCGGGCACACGAGACACATCTGAGCACATGAGCCTTGATGGACGCTCTCCCTCCTATAATCCAGCACGTCTGCCGGAGTTTAGCGAGCGTCAATTGAGTAGCTCCATGAAGAGTGGAGCGGTGAGCTGAGTCAATGAGCAGAGTGGTGAGCTGAGAATCACGAGGCAAGATTGCTGGGTGGTTTTCCTGGAAGCTGAGTGATGAGAACTCCAAACGTCCTCCAACTCGAATTACTCCCTCTGCATCAATGAAGGCGGTCAGACGAGTAAACGGATGACCAGATGGAAGAGTTGAACCTCTGTTGAGCTGACGAATCTCTTGCGCGAAGTAAGCTGCTTGAGTTGCCCGTATCCAAAAGATTTGAGCCTGCTGGATGCGTTGAGCGTTGTAGAGCGATGAGCTTTTCAGAGTTCCCCGGAATGCATCTCTTGCTCTAAAAATGAGTGATGTTACAATTAATAATTTGTTTAATGATGAGAACTTATTTATGAGGTCCCAGTGATAGGTGGGTTGTTGAGTAGTAGCAACGAGAGTAACTCCAGGCCGAGCTTCATGAGCAGCTTCTTCAGAGTGATAAGATGGCTGCTTGGGCCATTGAGCTGAGTCGAGTGTTATCCATGAAGGACCAGACCACCAGAGTGGGTGAGTTCTGAGCTGAGCTGTCGTGATGCCTCGTGAGCCGCAGTCAGCTGGATTTTCTACGCCAGGTACATGTCGCCAGGTGGTGTTAACTGTGCACAATTCTTGAATTTGGGTGACTCTGTTCCTGACGAAGTCCTTCCATCGGCTTGCAGATGAGTTGATCCACATGAGCGTAACTTGAGAATCCGTCCACAGATGAGTGGCGTCTATCTTCACCTGAAGAGACGCTCGAGCAGCCTTGATGAGTCTTGCCAGTAGCAGAGCAGCGGTGAGCTCTAACCGAGGGATAGTTAGTCTCTTGAGTGGAGCAACCTTTGTTTTTGAGCAAATTAACGACGTCGTTGAGCCTGTGGATGGTGAGTGGACGACTAAGTAGACTACTGCTGCCATAGCGTCCTGAGAAGCATCCGAGAAGCCATGGAGTTGTATGGTGGAAAAACTCCAAGTTCCAAACCAACGTGGAACTGAAATGCTGGCCAGCATGTTGAGCTCTTCTCGAATGGCGAGCCATTTTGAGCACACCTGGGCTGGGAGTGGATCGTCCCAGCCAAGTTTGAGTAACCAAAGTTCTTGTAACAGAATTTTGGCAGAGATGATTACTGGTGATACGAAACCCAAAGGGTCAAAGATTTGAGCAACTTCAGATAATATGAGTCGTTTGGTGAGCCGTCCAGAGTGAGGTGAGAATTTTGATGTGAATGTGAAGGTGTCTTCCTTTGGAAGCCATTTTAATCCGAGTAGAGAGGTAGCGCAATCGTCGAGAGTGAGCGAGGAGCCATCTATAGTTGAGTCAACCAACAATTTCTCATGAGTTGCATGCCATTTTGAGAGCGGGAAACCGCCCGCGTTGCAGAGCTGTGTGACTTGCGTGGCGATTTCTGAGAGCTGAGCTACAGTGTCCGCTCCTCCGAATATGTCATCGACATATCGACCTTGTTTGAGCGAAGGAACGGCGAGCGGGTACTTGTGACCTTCATCTTCCACGAGCTGCAACAACGCTCGTGTAGCGAGGAAGGGAGCAGCCTTGGTCCCATAAGTGACCGTTGTGAGCTGGAAGTCAACTTCTTCCTGAGCGTTGTTTCTCCAGACTATCCTCTGCAAGTCCCAGTCATCGGGATGTACCTTGACCTGTCGATACATCTTCACGATGTCAGTTGCAAAGAGATGGTGGAAGTGTCGAATCCAGATGAGCACATCCGTGATGTTGAGCAGCAAGTTCGCACCAGTGTGCATGATGTCGTTGAGCGACTTCCCAGAGGAAGTTAAGCAGGAGCCATTGAACACTCCTCTAAGTTTAGTTGTTGCGCTGTCAGGTTTGAGGACACCATGATGAGGCAGATAGAATGGAGCAAACGTAGAATTAGTATGGTCCACCTCCCTCATGTGTCCCAGAGCTAGATACTCGTCCATAAATTTAGTGTAGAGTTCTCCAATGAGCTGATCTTGAGCGATTTTACGTGACATCCGAGCGTAGCATTTTGATGCTGTTGAGTGTGAGTGTCCAAGAGCTGCAGGATGTTCCTTGAGCGGAATTCGGACGACATACTTGCCGGTTGTATCTCTGGAGTGAGTGGAGAGGAAATGTCGTTCACACTCCTCTTCTTCAGGACTCAGGCTGTTAGTTGAGTCACTGATGAGCTCCTCTTGCTTCCAGAATTTGCTGAGCAGTTCATGGAGGTCGTCATCTTGTTTAACGATTCCATGATAAGTGCATACAGAGTTGGCAAGTTGAGCTTGAGCAGGTCCGATGATGAGCCATCCGAAAATTGAGGACTGAGCGACTGGATCTCCTGGTTGAGCTTTGATGACTTCAGAGTTTATAATGAGACCATAATAATCGGCTCCGATTATCATGTCCACCGGTCGAGGCTTGAAATACAATTCATCTGCGAGGTTTAATTGAGAGACGTGCGGCCAATGATGTTTAGAAATCTTTGCAGATGGTATTATTGAGGTGACCGCTCTGAGGATGTGAGCCTCAACAATGATAGCCTCTCTGGTGAATCTTGATTGCAGAGTGAGCTGAGCTGAGCCGAGAGTGTGAGCGGATTTACCCCCACCAATTCCATGTACCACAAGTGATGAAGCACGGCGTGGAAGCTTGAGCTGGTGAACTAACCGTTCAGTGACAAACGTCAATTCTGAGCCAGGATCGATGAGCAAACGAGTAGGATATTTGAGCACTTGAGTTCTTACATGAGCGATGGCTGTGCCGAGCAATGTTGCTTCTGAGCAGTTGACATGCGATGAGCTGAGCGGTGGGTTGAGCAAAATGATTTGAGATGAGCTGTCTTGATTCTTGAGCGATGAGCCGACGATTGCACCAACACCTCAGTGTTGTTGAGCTGAGGTGGATTGGTGAGCTTCGGATGATGAGGATTGAGCTGGTGGCGTTGAGCCTGGAGCCTGTTGTTGAGCGGACTGAGCTGACTGAGGTTGAGTGGTCGAGTGCAGCATGGTGTGGTGCCGTTGGTTGCACACCTTGCATCGAGCAGTGCTCCTGCACACACTGACCCCGTATCGGCCGAGGCAGTTGTGACACAGCCGCTTGTCACGAACTACCTCCTTCCTTGCTGTTATGTTCATTGCCCTGAACTGGGGACACATCACAATGAAGTGCGGCTGCTGACACTGGTCGCACGGGTGAGCAGTGTGGCTTAAGTTGTACGCCACTGTTTTTGAGTGAGCTGGTTGAGATGGTGGTGTGGGGGATGACACCACATTAGCTGAGTGCTTCTGAGCAGGCTTATTTTTTGCAGAGTCCTCCTCCACACGTTCTAGAGCTCTCGCACGCGTTCTTAAGAAACGCTCTACCTGCTCTGAGGAAGGCAGCTCGTTGGATGAGCCGAGCGAGTGCTCCCAACTCTCCTTCGTAATCCGGTCCATGTTGCGGACAACTAGGTGAGTGAGGAGCAAGTCGCCAAGCTGGTCAGCGACGTTTAGAGCAGCCAAGCCTTTCTTCACCTGGCCGAGCGTAATCTCGAGCTCGTGCAAGCCGTGAGCCGATTTGGTGGTGAGCGGTTTCAAATCCAGTAGCTGGTTGAGCAGAGATCCCACCGCGAGTCGCTTGTTCTCATAGCGTTCGCTGAGTTGTGCCCAGGCAGGATCCAATGAGCTGTCGTTGATCGGGAATTCAGATATTATCTGCGCTGGCTCTCCCGACAAGCAGGTGCTTAAGTAGTGGAGCTTCTCCACTGGGGCGAGTTCCGTCTTTGCAAGTATCAGGCTCTTGAATAGATCCCTGAAGTGTGGCCATTCTGAGTATTCCCCAGTGAAGCGAGGCAAACTGATGTCGGGCAGCTTGGATTGCCGATGAGCTGAGCTGGGTACTACACTGCTTGAATCTGAAAAAGCAGGTTTGAGCTGAGCAATTTTGCGCAGAATTTTGTGCGATAATTTAACGATTTACGAAAAACAGTTGAGCTTGAAATAGGGCATCGTTGATGCTCCTAACGTCCACAGTGTCTCAATGATGTCCTGCTCCATGGTAGATTTTTCCCGCAGGGACTCGACTTGAGCTCGGCACTCCTCAAGCAAGCCAGCAGAGACATCACCCTGCATGAGCGCGTCATAAATATCGAGCAGTACTGCGTGGCGCGTCTCCTGGTCGTTGCAGCGTGTTTGGAGTTCCCGAGATGGTTGGAAGCGTGCAGGACGTTTCCCTAAGCGCTGTTCTGCTGTCTCTGGGACACTTGAGCATGACGATGAGCGACCACGTGGCTGGCTTGTACAATGAGCGTCCACACTGAGCGGCGGCAATTGCAGTGTAGGTGCCTCGAGGAGTGATGAGCGGGGCGCATCCAAGTTGTCGGTGGAAGCTAATGGACTCACGGACCTTTTGGTGATGGGCTTAGATTCCGCCATGGCAGCTGGATGCGTCAGAGCAGGTGAAATGAGCAGCTATTGAGCTGTCAAAATGAGCGGCAGCAGCAGAGCAAGCGAGCACCTGTATCACCAGCTTATGAGTATATGCGTCTCACTCATACACACACACACCCGCTGTATACCACTAAATCCGGCTCGAAGGACCAAATGTTTGAGAAATTGCTTAATTTTGAATTAAGGATCGTAGTGGTTACAACAGGCGGGGAAATAAAGACACAATGTATAATGAGCACTTGAGTTTATTTGCAATAAAGTCGCTTACGCCCGGCGAGCGTACCTTAACCTTAGCTGTAACTTGTAGAGTTGCTGCGTGGATTATCGGTGAATGAGCTGAGTACTTGCGTGGTTGAGCTGATGAGCAATAAGGTCGTGAAGTCCAAAACAGGGATGAGCGGGATGAAAAAAAGAGCGTAGTAAAAAGCTGGTGATAAAGCCAACGCGATGAGCTGGAGCCTGCTTTTCGTGGTAGAGCGAAAAACCAAGCGAGCTAAGATGGCGGCTGGAGACGCTATCTACCCGCGCCAAACGTCGTTGAGTGCGCGCGCAAGTTCCCAGCGCCACTTCAGTTACTGAGCGCTGCGGGGCTTGGGGCGCGCGAGATTCAAATTAGATAAATCGCGAACACCCGTATTCCCATCAGTCCTGCTGGCAATCTCTGCTCCACTTTGCACTGTTGGCAAATGCCACACATGCGGACATAGTCTCTAACTTGTTCGTAATATCTCGGCCAATAATAAAGTCGATCTACTCGATCGAAAGTCTTTTCTCGACCTAGGTGAACTGTCTCTGGTGCGTCATGGCATTCGCGCAATACCGCTTCTCTATTCTCTTCGGGAACGGCAAGTTTCCAGGCATGTTCATCATCGAACACCCCTTCCAGTTCCTCCTCGGGTTTGTAAAAATACAAGTTCCCTTGGACAACCTTCCACTTAGGGTGTTTTCTGGGTTCTTTGGCCACCAAGGCCATCTGGTCTTAATACCACTCATCTGTGGTGGTGTTGGACCATGGCACTCACCCTATTGAAGGTTCATCTTCTTCGAACATTCGAGATAGAGCATCTGGAACCACGTTTAATGTACCTTTTCTGTGTTCTATAGTAAGGTCGTGGCCCTGGAGTTCCAGCGCCCATCTCGCTAATCTGTTGGTCGGAATCTTCATAGTCTGTAGCTATTTCAAAGAATTTTGATCCGTCACTACCTTGAGCGGATACCCTTCGATATAAGGGCGGAATTTGTTTATTGCCCACACGACTGCTAGGCATTCCCGTTCCGTCACGGTATAATTCCGCTCCGCCGGTAAAAGCGTCCTACTGGCAAATTCTAGCACTCTTTCTACTCCCTCGATTTCTTGGAGTAGAACGGCCCCTATGCCAGTATCGCTTGCATCTGGGTGGACGATGTATTGTCCGATCTTGTGTGGTCTTTGCAGAACCGGCGCCGACATTAGCAGGTACTTTATCCTTTCAACGGATGCCTCTTGCTCTTCGCCCCAATCGTACTTGGTTTCTTTCTTTAGGAGACGCGTCATTGGTTCCGCTATTTCTGCAAAGTTTTTGATAAACTTTCGGTACCATGACGCCATTCCCATAAACCTCCTTAGCTGTTTAATAGTCTTGGGAGCCGGATATTCTTTTATAGGCTCGATCTTGGCCGGATCGGGACGAACGCCATCCCGATTGACCAAGACTCCCAAGTACCTCACCTCCGACCGACAGAAAACACTTTTCTCTTTGTTGACTGTCACTCCGGCTTCTTTCAGCAGGTTCAACACAATCTTTATGTGTCGGAGGTGGTCTTCAAACAATTCTGAGGCGATGATGATGTCATCCAAGTAGGCGAAAGCAAACGGCTCTAAATCGTTGCCAATTAGGCTATCTATAAACCTTTGAAAGGTTGCGCCCGCATTGGACAAACCGAACGGCATCCTTCTCCACTGGAACAATCCCAAGCCGGGTACCGTGAAAGCCGTTATCGGTTTTGCTCTCTCAGTCAGCGGTATTTGATGGTACGTTGAGCTGAGATCCAATGTCGTGATGAACTTTGCCCGCTTGATCTTCCGTAGTATATGGTCCATATATGGCTGTGGATATGCATCTTTATCCGCAAGTGCGTTTACTTTGCGGAAATCGATGTACATCCTTCTCTTGCCGTTCTCTTTCTTGACCATAACTATCGGACTGGACCAAGGACTGTGAGACGGCTCTATGACCTCTTGCGCTAGCATCTCTTTGACTTGCTTGTGCATCTCTTCTTCGATTTTCGGCGAAACCGGGTAGTATTTCTGTTTTACCGGTTTCGCCGATTTGACATCAATGTCATGTTCTATCAGGCTTGTCATTCCTAGTCGCCCTGTCATTTTATTGAGGATGTTGTCTACCATCTCATAGACTTGTCGTTTTTTCTCTTCCGACACATCCTCTAACCCAACTGAAGCTAGGGCTGAAACTCCGCCAGCAACTGCTGCGACTTCTAGCGCTACGTAGGTGTTGTCTTCTTTGAAGAACAGTCTGTCTAAGTCCGGGTCCAAGACTGCATGGAACTCCCGGACAAAGTTTACACCTACGTAGCAGTCGTCGTCTAATCCGGGCAATATTGCTACCCGGATGTCCTTGGTTATGCCTGCTACCGATAACGGTAGCAGGACATGTCCAATCAAGGGGCAGCGCCTTCCGTCTGCCAGCCGCACCTGTCCCGCTTTGGCTTTGGATAGACTCCGGCCGAGGCTGGTGGCAATTCGGAGCCCTATCGGTCCCATGACCGTGCACGAGGCTCCAGGGTCATACAATGCCCTCATCCGATAGTTTTCTATCTCTATCGGAAGCCACCATCTTGTCTCGTCCTCGGTTTGGTAGTCTATTCCACCAACTTCTCCATCAGAGATGTCCTCCCAGGATCCTTCGTCGAATTCTTCCTGGAAGGTTTCGGCTATCCTCGGATCTATTTCCGGCATTCTCGGCCGTTCCTCCTCTGAAGGAGTTCTCCCTTCCTCAACGTGAGGATGAGAGACACTTGCTGTTGAGCCGCAAGTCCTCTCTTCCTGGTAATCTCCGGCATCTACCTAGGATTCTAGAAGAGGGCTATACTTCGGCTCACCCTGATCGAGAGCACCTAGGCTCGTCGCATCGGCGGCTGGTGGAGTCGTTTGGGACATGCGGGCGGAGAGGACTCCCTCTATCCGCCCTTGTTCTCGTTTCCCGAACATTTAGGACAAAACTTCATTATCCAGCCTGGTTGACCGCAGCCATTGCATTCTAGCCGTTTCGTAAGATCTAGCCTCTTGCGATCCTTGGGGGAATTCTGAGAATCCTTATCTTTCTTTTTGGTGGAATTCTCTGCTTTCCCTTTTCCAGGCTGGTTATTATTTCTTTTGTCTCCATTTTTCGGCGTGGATTCTTTGTTGTTATTTTGCTTCAGGATTTCCTGAAGCATTTGGCCAATCTTGGTTAGCATATCTGCTTCCCAACCTGTCTGTTCGGCCGAGACAGCTGCTACCTTTGGCTCATTGTTCGTCGTTTCTTTAGATGAAGGTGTCTTCTTTTTGTAAGCCATTTCTGGCAGCAGGGTTGACTCAGGAGCTGGAGGAGGTCGATGCGTTCGCTCTCCTTCTTCTGTCAGCTCTGCTTCCACTGCCAGATCGAGTAAGACTTCGATCGATGAACAATCGGATCTTTTTACTTGCCGCTGTAATCTTGGTAACATATTTCGGTGCAGCAAGTCTATCTGCGCCGAAATCGATAGAACCGGTATCTGTTTACGCATGATACCGATGAGACAGGGTATGTACTCCCTCACTGCCTCCTCCTCGCCCTGTGTTCTGGCATGTGTCTCCGCAATTAATCTCTGATGAAAACGTTGGTTGGTACCATACCAACGTTTCGATGCTAAGACAAAATCGTTCCACCTATGCCACTTGTTCTTATCGTTTTGATACCATGTGGCTGCTGTGCCTGTTAGCAGCTCCGTCAGAGATGCAAGCATCTGCTCGTCTGACAAATTGGCCGTCGCCCGGTAATCCTCCACTCTGGTAAGGAACACTTCTTTTGACTGGCTCCTTTCCCCGGAAAACCGGACTTGCCATTTCCTCACGATGTTTCCTATATCATGAGGAGAATGGCTCTGCCTACTATTTTGCCAGCTAGAGCAATTTGGGCAGCTTGCCCCCGTTTCATTTATGTTTGGCCTAGGCAGATGCCTAGGCCGCTCTTCGTCCACCTCTCTCTGATTGTAGGTTGGACTGAAACGTCTTCTTGGGGAGCTCTCCATGTGACTCATTCTGTCTTGCGGTTGGTCATCGTAATGGCACGTGAAGGTATCCTGAAACCCCACGTGCCTTCTCCGATCGTCCTCTTCTATCCTCGTGCTTGAGGCTGGCTCTGTTCTCGTCGTGACTAGGTTTGACAAGTCTTCCACCTTCTTGATTAGGTGAGCTAGCATGCCCGAGAACTCTCAAGGGATTTTAAACTTTTCCCCAGATACGGCCACTAACTCTACCCAGCCCTCTCGACTTGGTTGCTGATCTTCTGTTTGATCTGCTTGCAACCTGCTGTTCGTCTCAGATCTGTTTTCTATGTTCCTGGACTCGTTGACAGAGGATTGCTTCAACCTGGCAATTGCCTCATTTACTGCCTCGTCTGTTACCAAAGCTAGCAGGGCTTGCTGCTCCAGGTTGCCTTCTGTAGGCTCGTTCTCGTCTGGTGAGAGTGTCCTGTTGATCCACTGTTCTCTTTGAGTAATCCGGTACTCCAGTGAATCAACTCCTTCTTGAAGGACTGGCACGAAATCAGCATCTTCATATTGACCAATCAACCAAGAGTACAACCTCGCTTGTCTGGCAAAGCTATTTCCTTCCGTGCGCAGTTTTTAGATCCTCTAATGTCGTCCGTAGGCAGTTGCCTGACATGCTAGCAATCATGTCTTCCACTGCCATGACTGTCTCAGCCGCCGGTCTTTGCGTTGTCGTCATCTTGCTTGTATCTATCTTTCCCGAGCACGAGAGTAATTCTATACAAGATTGGGCACTCAGTCTTTAGTTAAAATTGTTAAAAAAAAAATTTTTTATGTCAACGCCTTGTACAATTAAGACGTGCACAGCTCTTACTCTTCGAAATTCTTTATGGCTGTGGTACCTAACGCTGGTACCACCACAATTCGCTAATTGCAATTGCAATTAGCGCCTAACTCGCTTGTTAAAATTTTCAAAATTCTCTGAGCAAAATTTTCTTGTCGATGAACGGAACAATTAAAGGAAAATTCCTAAATTCGCGAAAATTTCCGGTGGCGGCCAACCTTAATCCCCCGCGGATAACTTTTTAAACTTCTGGTGCAAGCCGTTCCGAATTTGCATATGCGAACAAATTTGGTGGCAACCTCCCTTTACTTTCCGTGTGGCGTACACTAGCCGGTGGCCGCCGACCTTAATTTCGAATTTTAAAAATTTGAATTTCCCGCGCTTCCTGAGTAGGAACAAGTACCTGCACTATTTTCCGCAGCAAAATACAAAATTCACTTTTTAACGTAAAAAGAGAATTTTGTCAATCACGCCAAAAAAAATATAAATAAATAAATTTTCGACGCTCGACCTGTCACAAAAAAAAATCCTATCTTAAAATACAAATAGAATTATCCCCACTCAGGGTACTTCTTCTTGCTCAGATAAATTTTAAAATTTTATATTTACACACCAAGAATTTCAAAGCACTACTCGTGCTTGGTCATACGTGCATACAACCATACAACACACATACGCAACGCGCGACTTGGTGCTGGAGTTCCTCACTCGCCTAAGCCGCCAAGTAAATACGGAGAATATTTGTTTTCCTTTTTTTTTTCTCCGCCTTGACCCGCGCTCACAGCAGTTCCGCAGCTACCGATTAATTTAATCGCGAAAAGAAAAAAAAAATTTCCGGCCTAATTTCCCCTACACACGCGTTGGGCGCCAATTGTAACGGGGCCGCCCCTGGTCCTCACCAACGTCCCTCGGTGCGGCTGTGTGCAGCAGCGTGCTGCACACGTGCAATGCCGTTCGCTACAAACGCCGGGAGAATTTGAACTCGCGGCTTTCTCGGCCGTCTCTCGAGCACCGTCTGCTGCTGCTGCTGCTCACCGTCACGATCGACCTCCTTCCTCGGGCACCTTCTCCTCAGCTTCCTCGCAAAACTCTTTGAAAAACTCACGAAACGCGCGCTCGCCGGTCTAACACGTGTTTTCCGCGCGAGAACCACCAGGAACATGGCGGTTGCCGCGCTAGCCCGCACGGAGCGCCACTCCTTCCTTCTCTCTCTATCTCGCGCGCCTCCCACCTACCTGTACGTTTCTCGCTCGCACTCACTCGAGCTTGCTCTGCGCGAGCAGCTAACGAGCCGTGACATTATATATTGTATATATTGTACTATTATTATTGCCATTATCATTATTGGTACTAAATTTTATTATTATTGTTATTGAAACAAAATTAACATAATTGTTTCTGTCGTTTTTGTTACAATTATTGTTATTATCATTAACATATTCATGTTATATTAGGTAGATGAACACGTGTAATTTCTTAGCAGTATCTTACAGGTTAACTAATAGCACAATGGATAAGGTCCTTGGCTAGTAAGCCTAGGCACGAAGGTTCAATTCTCATCAATAATTTTTTTTTTTTACTATTATTGTATTATTCATTTTTAAATAAAATAATTAGTTATTTAATATTCGCCCATCTCTTTTCTTTTTTTTAATGATTTATTATTTGTATTAACAGCATCCCGTAATGCTGTCGTCCAGCGAGACGCGCGAAAACAAAACACTATCACTTGTTTACAATCGCATCTGCCGCCAGTTTTCTTTGACAGCCGATGCGTTTGCACGTCCAGCTTGATTTTTATACATTTATTTTTTTAAAAAATATTATCCTTTATTTTTACTATTTATTTGAATTTAATTAATGAATAGCTTATTACGTACTAATAAAAATTACGTTTATAAAAAAAAAAATATGGTAGATTTGAACCCGATTTAAAAATTTCGTAGTCTATCGCCTTATCCACTCTACTAATATTTGAATTGAAATTATAAGTCAGGAAGTCGCATATGCTTATCTACGTACCCAATAATAATTATTGTCTACATACATGCAATACCTATTTATTTTTAAATATTGTTAAAATTTATTTTTAAATATTGTCGAATTAGATAACAATTAACTAGCATGTAAATACAAATATGACATATGTACGAACATATATAAAAAAACAAAATTAGTAAAATCTAAATTTCCAGACACATGTCTTATCTACAATATTTATTTTAAATGTATGCAACAATGTATACTTTACATTTGCAAATAGCATTTTTTCCCTTTTGATTACAAATTAATTCAATATTAACTGAAACATTATACAGGGTGTCAAAAAAGTCCCGGAACACTTTAATAATTTTCCAAGTGAACTGATTTTGGACAAGGTCAAGGTCAATATAGAGGTAGCTTTTGTCAAGGAATTTACTAACGACCTTAGATTTGACCTAGGATTTAACTTTCAATGTTATTTCAAGGTCAACTTTGTTTTTTCAAATGGGAACCCCTATTTCTGACACCGGATTCGAAAAGAGCACAAAATTTTGGATCAATAGTGCTTTTAACACTTTTTTGATTAAACGTATAATTTTTGAGAAAAAAATTCGCTAAGAGTTAAACACTTTTAAACGCTTCAATTTTTTTCTCGAAAAGGATATATCTAATTGAAAAATTACTAAAAATATTATTGATTTAGAATTGCATGAAAAAAATGGTGTTTTTTTTTTATTTTCATAATTTTTAATTTTGTGGAATTGCCTAAAAAACAATATTCTAAAAAATTTAAAATGGGAAAAATGAAAAATTCCACCACATTTTTCATGCAATTCTAAATCAATAATATTTTTAGTAATTTTTCGATTAGATGCATCCGTTGCGAGAAAAAAATTGAAGAGTTTAAAAGTGTTTAAATCTTAGCGAATTTTTTTCTCAAAAATTATACGTTTAGTCAAAAAAGTGTTAAAAGCACTTTTGATTCATAATTTTGTGCTCTTTTCGAATCCGGTGTCAGAAATAGGGGTTCCCATTTGAAAAAACAAAGTTGACCTTGAAATAACATTGAAAGATAAATCCAAGGTCAAATCTAAGGTCATTAGTAAATTCCTTGACAAAAGCTACCTCTATATTGACCTTGACCTTGTCCAAAATCAGTTCACTTGGAAAATTATTAAAGTGTTCCGGGACTTTTTGGACACCCTGTATAATTGTTTACATTGTTCAAAAACTTTATAAATGTTTATGTTATTAAAACATATAGTAAAAAAAATATATATAGGGCTCTCAAAATTGATCATCTGCCCGCATAAAAATTTATTCGCCTCCTCGTAAACAAAATGTTAAAAGCGTATAAAAGTCGGTCGGTAACAGCATGCTGCGTTGGTCGAGCTTCCCCTCCACCGCTTTAGACGCATATTCCCTTATCACCGAACCCCACGAAAAGAAGCGAGCGGGGGAGGGAAGGCTAGATGCGTATGGTTCTTATATGCATTCGTGAGGCAGCGCTAGTGCACGGCTGAATTCGACGGGCATGGGTTCGCTATACCTCACCAGCAATCTCTCCCTAATCTCTGATACCATATGTGTCGAAGATGTACCTGATGTACAATTCAATCCATATTTTTATCTATCGATAAAAGATTTTACAGGTAAAGCTCGAGTTCATTCTAATGTATCAATAGAAAAAAATACACCCTTACAATATTTAAAATATTTTTTTTATCCATTTCTTGTAAGTCTAATAATAGAACAAACCATCCTCTATCAAGAGCAAAATTCTGAACCAACTCGAAAAATCATGAAACCATTGAAAGTTATAACTGAAAATGAATTATGGACATTTATCGCATTATCAATAAATATGGGTCATGTTGTAAAAGGCCAATTGAATGATTATTGGAGCGAGGATCCATTATTGCATATCCCAATATTTAGCGAAACTATGTCTCGAATCCGTTACCTTCAAATTCTAAGATATATTCACTTTTCTAATAACTTAGAAGTTTCTAATCATGCTTTGAATAAAATCAAACCGATTATTGATCATTTGAAAATTAAATTTTTTAACACCATTGTTGCAGGAAAAAATCTTTGCAAAGACGAAAGTTTAGTCTTATGGAAAGGTAGATTGAAATTCAAACAGTTCTTACCTTTGAAGAGAAGTCGATTCGGCATCAAGCTATTTGAATTAGTAGTTTTTTAACATTAGCTTTTCCTTTCCCTGCCGGAAAGCCAATATATTGGCGCTACCCCCCATCGACACTTTCTTTATGATCAATCATATAAGATACCTTTTTAACCAGTTTTCTGAGGGCGATATGCCCCTTGAAATCCCGGCAGTCTAAAGGTTAACAAAGTAAAATATGAAGATAAAAGCAAGAAAGACATGAAACCAAGAAAGCTGGATCACCAAAGCTATTATAATCTCGTGCAATAAAAAAGAAAAATTATATAATAGTTACAAAAAGGATCCTTTGAATAAATCCAGAAAAGATATTTATAATGAGTACTCTAAAGTGCCGAATAAAATTATCAATCAAGCAAAGGAAGATTTCGACCAAAAATAATTACAATCAAATGTAAATAATTCGAAAAAACTATGAAATTTAATTAATATCAAATTAAGCAAAAATACAAAAAAAAACTCAAACATCAATTACGTAATAGAAAATAATAAAAAAATTACTGATTCTAAAATTAATGCTGACAGTATGAATAATTTCTTCTGTAAGGTAGGCAAAACACTGGCAGACAAGAAAGTATTACTACAAAATGAGAGCATAAAGATGCCCGTAAGAAATGATAATAGTATATTTCTGAACCCGACTAATCAGCAGGAGATAATAAAAATTATTCAGAGCCTAAAAAACACAAAAGGTGGAAACGATGGAATCAACTCAAGAGTAATAAAAACACTGAGCACAGTAATATCGGTGTCATTAGCCCGCATTGTTAACAACTGTATTGAACAGGGGGTTTGGCCAGAAGATTTGAAAATAGCAGAAATTATACCAATACATAAAGCTAAAGAAAAACACCTAACAACAAATTACAGGCCTATTTCCTTGATATCAAACCTAGCAAACATTTTTTAAAAAATCTTACACAAAAGATTACTGGATTTCTTCAATAGACATAATTTATTTTCGGATAAACAATTTGGATATAGGAAAAACAGAAGCACCAAAGATGCACTTAGTTACATATCAAATATAATATACAATCAACTGGACAAAAGCAAACTAGTTGCAACAACATTCCTGGATCTGCTGAAAGCTTTTGACACTGTTGTGAGAGGGAAAATTCTAGAGGCCGGGGTTTTCACCTCTCTCCCTGTCACAAATGGGAAAACGGGTTACTTTGAGGTGCGTTCCCCCGTTCCGCTTCGCCCTTTTCCCTTTTTGGTGCGTCCCTTTTACACACACTACTTCTCACTTCTACTATTCACGACTCGACTACTAATCTCACAAAGGGGATTTTCTGCTTGGCTGCGTCTCCACTCCTTCCGCTCCACCAACTATAACCTAAAGGGGACTTCTACGCGTTACCTACTACTCCTTAATTTTGTTGAGCGCCAGGCGCCTTGTAGATGCCGCCGGATCACGAACTCCTCGCTCCGGTTGAGAATTCTTTTCCCAGGGTTGGGGGGTCTTCCCGAGACTACCACGTTCACGTTCACGTACACGTGGCGTTTGCTGCACGCTCCGTTGACGACGCGAACTCAGCTACTTGCTCGAGGTAGCCGGTGCACTCGCGAATTGCTGAGAATCAGTTTCAAACCAACACCTCACAGCATAACCCACACTTAGAAATTAAACACAAATTCTGGTGATTTTTCTCTAATAAATATATTGCCTCCTGGCTTGGGGAATACACTTGTGGTTTTGTATGTGTGCGCGGTGCGGATTTACTTCGCGGGAATTTCAGAGGGGAAATACAATAGTTAAAGGGGGAAGAGAAACCCGTATGAGGGTGTGCGCGGGGCTCACCGTCTCAAAAAAAAACTCCTCCGTCCTAACTAGCGACTTCTCCTACTACTACTACTCCTCACTACTAGCTACTCTCAAAAAAAACTCTGTAAGGTGCGTCCGGCTGCTGAGCAAGCTTTCTGCTGAATGGCGTAGCGTCGCGGCGACGAACACTTCCGTGACGCCAGCCCTTATTCCCTCTCACTTGCTCTCGCATACTCCCTATACTCTTTCTCTCTCGAAGGGTCGCCTCGTCGACTCGTTTCCGCCCGCACCGACGATAAGAGCGACGATTGGCTGCACGGCATCAGCGCAGCCACTCAAGATCGTTTAGCGCTAGCGCGAGCGCGAGTTAAAATCGAGCGCGGCGCGACGTAATTCTCGCGCGAACGTTGGCCGCCTGCTCGACTCGCCGAGCTCGTCGAGCAGCGCCAGTGACGTCACGCGCGTAGTCGGCCGCTCTCTTTCTCTCCACGCTTCGCCGGTCTCCCCTCTCTCTCGCACGCTTCTTTCTTTCTCTCACGCTGATACGCGCGCGCCACCTCGCCTACTCGCTCTCTCTCTCTCGCACCATGGCTGGTAGGTGCGGTAGCGCGTCGTCCGCTCCACACCTGTCACTTTGGTAGGGCTACAGAGTGCAGAGAGCTCGACGTTAAATAGTTTATTTAACGTCGACGCCTTCTCAGCCCTGAGACCCTCCGAGAGAGAGAGCCGAATCACTCGCGCGTTAAGAGTTGCAAATGCAACGTCACAAACCCTCCCTCCCTAAACGGGACATCCCCGATGGACCGTTTATACGCGGGAAGCTCGGAAAATAGAGTTATTCGGATCTCTCGGAGTGTCACCAAGCCAGGCGTCGATGATTAGAGGACACAGACACAGGGATAGGTTGCCACAACACAACCTGTACGCGGTTTTACTACTCCATCACCTCTACTACCTCCAAATCTACACACTCAGTTAACTTACGCTCTACCATCCTTCTCTTCTCTTCTCACTCTTCGTCTCTCGTCTGCAACACATACAAAAAATTTTTGGGACAAGGGGGTAGGGTTGGGTATTTGGGAAAGGGTACTTTGGGGTTTTCTGGGGTTTTCAGCTCGCGGGGTAGGGGCTTTGCTCTGCATACGGGGGGTTTAGGGGTGGGTTTTACAGGGTTTAGGGGTACTTTGTTTGCATTGAGAGGGCTGGCACCGGCTTTACAACATGGGCTCGTGCTCAAGATACCGGAGGGGTGGTGATACGGCTGGGCGAAGAGCTAGTGGTCGGGTCTTCTTCCTCCTATTTCTCTTTGCCCTGGTCACGTCTCCTCGGCTGCCTCACTCCTGCGCCTCCAGACTCTCCCGATGCTGTTTGAGCTCCTCTGGCTGTCGGTCGGGGCCTCCGATCTCTCAGTTGCTGTTTTGGGGGAATACAAGGGGTAAAGGGGGTAAAGGGAGTCACCAAAGGTGAGCTACGCGTGGGGGGGGGGGGTTATATACACGGGGTCTCTTCTTTCTTCTTCCTTCTTTCTTCTTAATCCCTTGGAGGTGGCGGTGGGATGTCCTCCGCCGCCCCGTACGCCACCCGCAGGCACCACTCCTGCATCTCTGGGGAGAGGTTGCTGGAGTGGTGGAGGATGCGGGTTAGGTCCTCCCGCCGCCGCCGAGCCCGCTGATCCTCCCCAGCCACCGGCGCAAGCCGAAACTCGTGCGGCTGGGGGATGCTGGAGCTCCCGTACGGCGACGGAGATGGTATTTGAGGACCCAACCGCTCCCACAGGCTACGGCGCACGGGCAGCAGTGGTGCCACCTCCAAGGCGGCCACTTCGGGCTGGCGTGCCCTGGGCCCCTCTCCACTCCTTTCTTCGTACGCCCGTCTCTGCGATGCTGGCTCTTCTCTCCTTTCCTCCTCTCTCCACCTCTTCTGCGTCACTGGCCGCGGCGTCCAAGCGACCGTCATCCCCGGCAGCCGCAAGTCCATCAGGCTGGGCAGAGGAGCAGGGCTTTGCTCCGCCGCAGCCTTGGCCCGTTGAAGAAGCCATTGATGGTGGCTTGCAGCACACCGGAGGCAGGTGTTGATGTCCACCCCTCTTCTCCCACAGTTGTTACAGTGGGTGTGGAGCAAGGGGTGGGGGCAGTTGGCCTTGGCGTGCCCAAGCTGCCAGCAGTTGAGGCAGGCCCTCGACGGTGGGTCCACCCGCCCGTCGATGGGCACTGGCGCGAGGTCGCCAAACCTCCGTCTCACCTCCTCCTCCTGGGGCAGTGCTGGGGTTGGGGGTTTGATCGCGGGGATTCGGGGACTTATGGGCGCGGGGATCTGGGGCGTCTCTTCCTCTCTTCTTCCTCCTCCTCTCCCCCTCTTATCGCTGGGGCGGGGCGCTTGAGAGAGGCCTCCTGACCTCGTGACGGGGGACTTGGCTCCGGGCTGGACGGCCTCCGAGGCGACCAGCTCACCGGCTCGTAGTCGTCTACGGTCAGCTGTCGCCTCGAATTGTACCGATGTCGCTTGTACCCGTCGTCCAGCCGGAGCATCGGGTAGTAATCCCTTGTGGGCCTCTCCGCTTGCCCTCCGCCACCACCTGCCGGTGCGACATAGTCGTCGTCCCATTCCATTGGGACCGACGACCGGGCTCTGTCCACCGCCGCAACCCTCGAGTCGTACGACTCGGGTTCCGGGGGAGGCGGGATGCGCTCGATTCTCCTCTCCTCCTTCTCTCCCTCCTCTTCTTCTCCTTTTCTTCCCTCTTCCTCTCCAACTCTTCTCTCTTCTTGTTTTCTTCTTCTCTCTTCTTCTTCTCCTCTCTCTCCTTCCTCGACGTCGTCTTCTCCTGGGGCTGGCCGGTGGTTGGCAGTCGCACCCGGTCGCACCGCTGCCAAGCTAGATTGCGATCCTTTGGGATTGCCCCCTGCCGACGCCCGAGTTCGGCTCGGTTCAGGGCGCCCCCGTCCGTTTCCATCGCGGCCACCTCCTGGAGTATAACTCCGGCTTCCTCGGGAGGGATCGCCGGAGCCCAGACAATGGGCGCAGGGTTGGCTGGGGCGTCCTGGCCGTCCGTTTCGCCCATGTCCGATCCTAGCCCCTGGATCAGGGCGGTGATCTCTGTCACCGGGCGCGGTGGGACGTGGGGAATGCGGCCTCGTTCTTTCCTCCTTCTTCTTCCTCCTCCTCTGGTACGTACAGGTACCACAGGTCTTTAACCGGTACCTGTGGCGCGGGTATAAAGGGACTAAACGCGGGGATTCGGGGCAATACTGGGTTGGGGGGCAACGCGGGGGGGGGGGGGGTACCGGCTCCTGGGCCGTGCGGGCTGGCGCCGACTCTAACTCTACGGGTTCTGGTTCAGGGATGCTGGAGGGGGGATGGGACGGCTGGGGCGGGAAACTAAGGATCGACGGCTCTTCTTCTCCCATCTCCTGCAGCGCACGATCCAGCTCCTCCTCGGCTGCCCTCGACTCCCGTGACTCCAGGCTCTCCCTGAGCTGATCCAGCCGGTCGTCGTTGGTCGGGACATCCGCTCCCGTGGCCGCCTTGGGTTGGGCCTCGCTAATGAGGTCGAGCCCGTGGATGAGCCTCGAGGCTCGGGGTGGATGCGGCCATGACGCGGCCCACACATCCAGCTCCGCCTCGCGGCGAGCCCCCTCCTCGTTCTCCCTACGCTCCCTGTTCTCCTGTCGACGCTCATCCCCTCCGTCTGCCGGGCAAACGGAGCCTCCAAATACAGCGGGGTCTTTATGACCCTCAACGGGCCCCGCTGGTCGGTAGAACGCCGACCGGACAGCCGCTTCGAGAGCGGCTCTATCGTGAGCACGGGCGTGCTCATCCACAAACTCGCCCGAGTTGTACCTCGGGCGCGCTCCTCTCAGCGGGCTTCCTCGCACTCTTCGTGACATCTGGGATGGGAATGGGATGGGTAAGGGACATGAAAAGCAAAACAAAACATACGATTCATTAGAGTGAGTTGAATCATACGTATACGCAAAGAAAAGGGTTTTACGCAGGCGAAATCAGGGGGATGTCCGCATAATAACCCGTCGGGGTGATTCTAACGCAAATCTCCACTCTCCGCACGCCTACTTTCCCTCCTTAACGACCTCACTACTTCCTACTTCTTTCGACTACTCCGCGGGGGTAACCAACGCTTAATCTGCGATACGTGAACCTTCGCACTCTTCTTCGCATTCTCCGTCTCAACTAAATACATGGTGGGAGGACACTACTTCAAGGATTTTATAAGGTCCGGAGTATTTCGGGGCCAGTTTCGCAGCGTATTTATCAGCGGCCTTCGATAAGGGATACTCACGACGTAAGTCCTGATCGCCGACCGAGAATCGCACGTCTTTTCGTCCCCGATTATACTGCTTTCCTTGTTTCTCCTTCGCTTCATCGACGAACTTCGCAACCAGGTCTCTCAACGCATCCAGCCTCTTCATCCTATCCTTCCACACTTCTGGGTCAATGGGGATTACTTCACGCGGGGGTTCAACTTTTCTTCTCAAACTCTTCACTGGGGTTGGCTGTCTTCCATAATTCAGGAACGCGGAAGATACTTTTAAGGTCGCTTGGGTTGCGGTGTTGACGGCATGGCGAAATTCGTGGAGGTGGACATCTCAATCTCTGTGGTTGTTTTCGACATACATCGCGATCATGGTTTTTAGCGTCCTGTTGGCTCGCTCGACGGGGTTTGCCTGAGGGTGGTAAGGTAGGGGTGGAAGTATGTATCACGCCGTATTCCTCCAGGGTCTTCTCCAGGAACTTGTTGGCAAATTCCCTTCCGTTGTCCGTGAGGAAATAGCGTGGCGTTTCCCACCTAAAGAGAATTAACTCCTTCAAAGGTCCTCACCACCGACTTACCGTCGGCTCGCCTCAGTGGCTTCATCTCGATCCATTTTGTAAATAGGTCCATGAACACGATGATGTACTTGTGTTGGCTACGACTCGGCGGGAACTCCATCAAGTCGGCAGCTACAACCATCCACGGTTGTTCCACGATCCGGCTGCCAATCATCCCTTGTGGTCCTTGTTGTGATGTCTTGTATGCCTGACACTCGGGGCAACTCAAGACATATGCACGAACATCGTACCACACTCCCGGCCAATAGTAATCTCTCGCGATCCTATCGTAGGTTTTCTCAATACCTAAATGACCCGATGAAGGTGCGCGATGTGCCTCGTCTAGCACAGACGCACGGTGATTGGCCGGCACGACCACTCGCCAACCTTCCTCCGGGGTCAAAATAGGATCGAGAAGGGGGTCCTCACGATATCGATACAATATTTCTTCTTCAACCTTCCATCCTCTAAACTTCGCGGGGAATTCCTTCACTTCTTCAACACGCCTCTCGTACCACTCATCTTCAATCTCTTCAAACGCTGCAACTTCTACTTCTTCCTCATGCATACGAGACAGAGCGTCAGGCAATTGGTGAAGTGCTCCCTTCCGGTGGATGATCTCCATGTCCCACTGCTGCATTTCGATGGCCCATCTCGCGAGCCTCCCTGTCGGCTCTTTGAGATTTTGCAGCCATCTTAATGCGCTGTGGTCCGTGATGACCTTGAAGTGGTAGCCTTCAAGGTAGGGACGCAACTTCTTTATCGCCCACACCAATGCCAGACACTCTTTTTCTGTCGTCGTATAATTTTTCTCCGCAGGGATAAGGACTCTGCTCACATGTACTATGGGGTGCTCTCCGTCTTCTTGTTCCTGGGTTAGTACTGCACCTAAAGCGAAGTTGCTGGCATCGCATTGTACCATGAACGTCTTTCCGAAGTCAGGCCTGGCTAGGACTGGAGCAGTTGTGAGCGCAAGCTTAAGTTTCTCAAACGATTCTTGCTGCTCTGCTTCCCACGTCCATTCTTGGTCCTTCTTCAGGAGCTTCAGCAACGGTACCTTCAACTCTGAGTTATTCTCGATGAAGCGCGAGTACCAACCTAACATACCCAGGAACCTCCTCAACTGCTTCACATTCTGGGGCGCGGGGGTAATCTAAAACAGGGACTACTTTCTCGGGGTCAGGGCGCAATCCTTCACTATCGAGGATGAAACCTAAGTATGCAACGCGAGAACAGCAGAATTCGCATTTAGCGCGATTGACAGACAAGCCTGCTGCCTGCAGCATCTGTAACACGAACTCTAGCCATCTCACATGTTCTTCGAAGGTCTCAGTGACAATGATTATATCGTCCAAATATCCGAAGACAAATGGTTCCACTTCGGGGCCAAATAGAGCATCAATTAACCTCTGGAAGGTGATCGGCGCATTGGTTAACCCGAATGGCATTCTTTTAAATTGCCATAGACCAGATCCAGGAACTGCAAAAGCTGTGTATTGCTTACTGCCCTGTTCCATGAGGATCTGGTAATAGGCACTCTTCAGATCAATTTTGGAGATGAATCTTGCCTTCCTCAATTTGTCTAGGGTGTCATCAGCTCGGGGTATGGGGTAAGCATCTTTTCGGGTCACGTTATTCAGGGGGCGATAATCTATGCAAAACCTAAACGAACCATCCGGCTTCTTCACAATTACTGGGGCGCTACACCATTCACTCGCTGAGGGTTCTATCACTCCTTCTTGGTACATCTTCACTACTTCTCCTCGGGCGAATTCCAACATCTTCGGGGATAATCTTCTCAACCTCTCCTTAATTGGGGCCGCTCCTAGGACATCTATGTGGTGTTCGACCAACGATGTTGCTCCTAGAGCGGGACTACTCTCTTCTGGGTTCTGGGGTAAATATCGATTCAACAGCTCTTCAATCACCTCCTTCTGTCTTCCTCATACCTCCGATAATCCTGCACACTCCGCCAATATCTCATCACGCTGCTCTCCTTCCAACTGAAACTCGTTCCATTTTCCTCCTTTCGGACTCCACATCCTTCTCGGGGCGTATGTGACTTCCATTTCCCATTTTATGCAGAAGTCCATACCTAGAATCATCTCATGTCCCAGGTCTGGTACTGCTTTAAAGATATGGTTGTCACTAACCCCTCCTACATCCAAATTCACCCTCAAGTCTCCTACTGGATTCGACGCACTACCTAGTGGTGTTTTAATAGCTAGGTTGGATGGAATGAGCCTATCCCGATATCTCTCGGTTATCTTGGATCCTACGATCGAGATTGTCGCTCCGGGATCCAAGAGGGCTCGATATCTTTCTCCACCTAGTGTCACGCACAGGTATTGGCGATTATCCGCCTGGAGGCCTGCCACTGGCGCGTTTGGGTCGTCTGCGGTCTGGGGTTTTGCTGAGCTTGACTCAGCTTTCCCCCCTCCCTGGGCTTGAATTGGCGATGAGCACCACATGTGCGACTCGCCAGGCTCAACGTCATAGACGATGTCGGCGCCGGACGTTTACCGTACAAATATGCTAGGGCTTGTCCGATATTTAGTCCTTTGGGTTGGGTTCTTTTTGGCATGCAGGGTAACATCTTCTTCAGGGGCTGGGGTGCTGAATTGGTGGGGACTGGGGTTTGGGGATACTCTTCTTCTTGGGGAAACTTCTCTTCTTGGGGAACCTTCTCTTCCTTCACGACACTTATTTTAGGGAAATTACGTTGCCAATGTTGCGTCGTTTTTCTTCCCCGAGGATCTGTTGCTTCACGTCCTCTTCCTTCTGCATACATCCTTCCCATGGGGTACTGGGAAAATTATACTCTAAAACGGCCGGCTTCCCTCCTTTCTGAGGTGGCGTGCTGTGAGAGTAATAATTCTCTATTTCCTCATCTACTTCATACTCCTCCTCTTCGGATTCGTCCGACAGGTCCAACGCTTGTGTGATTAATGGGTTCTGTGTCTCCTTGGGTACGAACATTCGCATGTCCCTTTCCTCGGATTCTTTGAATTTGTCCCTTTTAATCAGCGTGATACCTGTGTCGTCCTTTATCCTGTGCACCATCCTCTTATACTGCAACTTCTCGACTTTCTCTTTACTCTTCATCTCTTCAAGTGAGGTTTCTAAATCTAAGATTATTAAGGGTTTTGGGAGCTCGTAACTTCTCTCATCTTCTGTAAGGGGGGCTGGGGATTTTGGGAACTCGTAACTTCTCTCATCTTCTATAAAGGGGGCTGGGGGTTTTGGGAACTCATAATTTCTCTCATTCTCTACTAAGGGGGCTGAGGGTTTTCGGGGCTCAATATGCGCGGGGGAAATTCTTCTTCTCTTCGGGGATTCCTCCAAGGGGTGGGAGCTTAATACTCATCAGAGGACGTAGTGTTGAGATCACTGTTGTCCCTGTCCGTTCCTTGGAATTGCCCCCTGATTTGGGAATTGAGACATGAGTGGAGGCAATTGGGCTTCTTGCCCCCCCTGCTGCCCGTTTCCCAACATCTTGGAAAAAGAGGCACAATGGTTACACTGGTAGAAGGTAACCCCTTCTGCGCCACATACGCTATGCCTTGCTTAACATTCCTCGGGCATTCGCGTGACCGGTGTCCAAATTGTCCACATGCGAAGCATTTTGTTTGCGGACAATTGGAGGCTCTGTGCCCTACATTACCGCATGTAAAGCATGCTCCAATGTATCCTGGCACCTTGCCACCTTGCTGCGGTTGTCCGGTCGACTGTTGACCTTGGAACGTTTGCTGCAATGGTGGTGGTGCCGCTGCCGCTGATGCATACTGCATGGGAGTGTTCGTGGGCGCTGGGATTACTATCTACGCGGTTGGGGTTTGGCTTTTTGCTGCTGCAATTTCTTGGGCCTCACCTCCATTTCCATTGTTACCCTTATCCTGCGCTGTCTTCTTTTTCTTCGGGTTTATTCTTTTGGGACTGCTTTTTTTCCTCTACTGCCGCAACCTTCTCCGTCTTCTTGGGGGGGTTAAATGCTCCTCCTGGCACAGACGACTTTTCAGGGGGCGGTGGTGGTTTGAAGCGGCCTATGTTCTCTTGTTCTTTCTCGTATATGGATTTCCGCGAAATCTTTGAGGACATAGTCCCTAAATCGGACTTGGTAATCGGGGCGTAAGCTCACTCTCATCTCTACTACGACTTCTTCGCTCTCGATGACTTGGTCTACTTCCCCTCGAATCTGTACTCCGACTCCGGTGGGTTTCGCGATGGCTTCTCCTACTTCCTCTCGAGTCTCTACTGCGACTTCTGTGAGGTTTGTGAACACTTTTCCTACTTCCTCTCGAATCTCTGCTACGACTTCTTCTTCTGGGGGACTTGTGGGATTTTTTTCTCACATCTCGATCTTCTCTACTTCTTCTGGGGGATTTGTGGGGATCTCTTCTCGCATCTCGATCTTCTCTACTTCTGCTTCTGCCGCTTGTCAGCTTGTTTTCTTTCTCTGTGTTTGATGTGTTTTTATCTCCGTGTTGTTCTACTTCACTCCTGGGTTGGGGGTTCTCTACTTCTCGATTTGGTGTAGGGTTTGTGGTGGGGTCAGGCGCGGGGATTAACACCTGCTCGCTGGGCACGCGGGGTAAAGGGGGATTTTGAGGGTTCATTGTTTGGGTGTCACGGGGATCAGGGGGACTTAACCTATCTGGCTGATTTCATCTTTCCGCTCCTTCGTTCCTCCTAATCTCTTCTGACTCCCTAACCGATCTTTTTGGTATTGCTCCTCCTTGCTGATTTATCCTCAGACTGACTGTGGTTGCTGGTTGCTGAATTAATTCATCCATATCTATGGACAATCCACTCGTCGATACTTGATCAGCATAGTCTAACCCGGGTGTTGGTGGCGTCGGCACATTTTCCAATGGTCGATCGAACTTGAACCTTGCCGTACTGTGACCCATACTTCTTTGACTTGGCCAAGGGATTGGAATTGGTGTTGGTATCTCAAACGGCCATTCCCGAACTCCTGCTAAGCTCGTCGTCGTTCTTGGGGCTGTCGGCTGGATGTGCGCTTGTGCTGCACCACTAGTTGTAACTATCGTGCTGGTCGTCGTCATCGTTGTAGCTACCATCGTCGGTACTGTGGGGTTAATCTGCACTCATTGCAATCTCTCTTCCAATTCTGTGTTCATTTTCGGCCCCATCGCTCCTCCTTCTTCGCTCTCGTTATCCTCCTCCACCTGTTCTTATTCTATCTCGTCATTTTCTATATTCCACGGGACATTTTTAATATTCATTTCCTCCCTACATTTTGCTCTCAATAATCGGTCTCTTAACGTCGTGGTCGATCCCTCTATATTTAATCCTGCTTGAACTAACTCTCGATTTAATGGCGCGGGTTGTAACTGGCTAATCCGCCTATATTCTCTTTTAATTTGGTCATTTCCTTTCACGTTCTTTTTCACCCTTTTAGCGTAAATACTGGTCGACGCGTCAATATCCATTTCGCGGGGCGCGGGAATATTATTCGTTGAGCTAAGTAGCCGCGAGACTCCGGAGTCTTTAAATGGAATTTTTAAATCCGTGGGAGTGCGCGAATTACTAAAAGCTAACTGGTAATATCTCAATTGCGTCACGTAGCAAAGAGTGGAGATTCTCAACGGTGTCCGTTGCCCTTCGTCAATTTTGACGGATAAATTATTAAGAATAAATAAACTGAATAAATCTGGCGATTACCGTATTTAATCTTCCTAATATAAAGGAGAAAAGACAGAAATTCGCTTTCAATCTTCTTAAATTTAATCCTAAATCTTCCTGAAAAAAAAAATGACAAAAAGGGAGAAAAATAAATAATATTTTCCTACTGGTAACCGACGACCTGTATGCGCTGGGATTTTTAACTGCAAGCTTTCCAAGACAGGCCGATTCCAAATTTATAAATCGGGCCGCCTGGGCAATCTTACAATAAATACACAAAATAAGTAAAATTTTATTAAATAAAATAATATAAATTTTAGAAATGCCACACTCGCTTACTCAAATGGGCGTTCAGGGTCGATACACGGGGTTATATACGGGGTAAAAAAAATTTTGGGGATCTTCTTTTCTCAATAAAAAATTTTTCAACAGAGGGTATTTCGAATAACTATTTTTCCTTGATTCTGTGGGTCGACTTCTGTCAGTTTCCGTTGAAAATCCAATTTCTATTTTGTCAAAAATTTTTCGGAAAATTGTCTCTAGAAAATTTTTCCACAGAAGAAAACTCGAAATTCTATTTTTCCCTCGTCCTCTGGGTTGTCCTGGATCTAATTCTTCATCAATCTCAATTTTGAATTTTTGCTCCGGAAAATGGCTATGAAAATTTTTCCCACAATTAGAAATTCGAAAATTCTATTTTTCCAGCGTTGTTAGACTTATTTCTGTTGGAATCTGTCGAAAACTGAATTTTCAAAATTTTCACTGAAACGAAGAAAATTTTCTACAACACACAAAAGAATTTCCAAAAATTGTACGCGGGAGATTTTCTGCAATTTTCCTGGCCGATACTTCCAAATTTTCTGAAAGGGAAAAAATAAAACAGGGCAACACACAAATTCTCACTTCGTAACCTAAAAAAAAAACGAACACGGGATAAATCAAACACGTGGCAAAAAATTTTCAGCTTCCAAGATGGCTGGGCGTCGTCTCGGCAGCGTGGTCTGGGAGCTATGTTCTGGGCGCCATTTTGTGAGAGGGAAAATCCTAGAGGCCGGGGTTTTCACCTCTCTCCCGGTCACAAATGGGAAAACGGGTTACTTTGGGATGCGTTCCCCCGTTCCGCTTCGCCCTTTTCCCTTTTTGATGCGTCCCTTTTACACACACGACTTCTCACTTCTACTATTCACGACTCGACTACTAATCTCACAAAGGGGGTTTCTGCTTGGCTGCGTCTCCACTCCTTCCGCTCCACCACCTATAACCTAAAGGGGACTTCTACGCGTTACCTACTACTCCTTAATTTTGTTGAGCGCCAGGCGCCTTGTAGACGCCGCCGGATCACGAACTCCTCGCTCCGGTTGAGAATTCTTTTTCCCAGGGTTGGGGGGTCTTCCCGAGACTACCACGATCACGTTCACGTACACGTGGCGTTTGCTGCACGCTCCGTTGACGACGCGGACTCAGCTACTCGCTCGAGGTAGCCGGTGCACTCGCGAATTGCTGAGAATCAGTTTCAAACCACCACTCAACAGCACAACCCACACTTAGAAATTAAACACAAATTCTGGTGATTTTTCTCTAATAAATATATTGCCTCCTGGCTTGGGGAATACACTTGTGGTTTGTATGTGTGCGCGGCGCGGATTTACTTCGCGGGAATTTCGGAGGGGAAATACAATAGTTAAAGGGGGAAGAGAAACCCGTATGAGGGTGTGCGCGGGGCTCACCGTCTCAAAAAAAAACTCCTCCGTCCTAACTAGCGACTTCTCCTACTACTACTACTCCTCACTAATAGCTATTCTCAAAAAAACTCTGTAAGGTGCGTCCGGCTGCTGAGCAAGCTTTCTGCTGAATGGCGTAGCGTCGAGGCGACGAACACTTCCGTGACGCCAGCCCTTATTCCCTCTCACTCGCTCTCGCATACTCCCTATACTCTTTCTCTCTCGAAGGGTCGCCTCGTCGACTCGTTTCCGCCCGCACTGACGATTGGCTGCACGACGTCAGCGCAGCCACTCAAGATCGTTTAGCGCCAGCGCGAGCGCGAGTTAAAATCGAGCGCGGCGCGACGTAATTCTCGCGCGAACGTTGGCCGCCTGCTCGACTCGCCGAGCTCGTCGAGCAGCGCCAGTGACGTCACGCGCGTAGTCGGCCGCTCTCTTTCTCTCCACGCTTCGCCGATCTCCCCTCTCTCTCGCACGCTTCTTTCTTTCTCTCACGCTGATACGCGCGCGCCACCCTGACTCGCGCGCCGACTTGCCTACTCGCTCTCTCTCTCTCGCACCAACTCGTGCGCGCCGCCTCGACTCGCGCGCCATCTCGTGTACGCGTGCTTTCTCTCTCGCACTCGTACGCATGGTCCGCGCTCGACCACGTGTTGCGCGCGGTCCGAGTGTATGCTTCCCAGGTGCGCGGCGCACCCTGGGGGAGTCGCGGCGCGTCGTTATAATCGCGGGTGTTGTGTGTGTCAGTGTGTGTGTATGTGTGTGTATGGGGATGTCGCCAGGGCGACGTTCGCGTCGTCGGTGATCGCCATCATGGCGGCGCCGGTCAGCTGGTCCTCGTGGCCTCGCCGCGTCGCCAAGCCGTCTCCGTCACCTCGTCGCCAGCCGTCGCGATACGCCTCGTCAGCTGCTCCGCTCCGTCGGCTGTGCTTGGTGCGGTCGCCTCCCGGCGGCGCGGCCTCGACGTAATCCTGGTGGCCCGAGTACGCTCGGGCGGACATCCTCGCACGTGCTCTCTCTCTCTCGCACGCATGGCTGGTAGGTGCGGTGGCGCGTCGTCCGCTCCACACCTGTCACTTTTATTAGGGCTACAGAGTGCAGAGAGCTCGACGTTAAATAATTTATTTAACGTCGACGCCTTCTCAGCCCTGAGACCCTCCGAGAGAGAGAGCCAAATCACTCGCGTGTTAAGAGTTGCAAATGCAACGTCACACATTTCTCTAAGGCCTTGGTTGTATCTATCTGGTTGTAATAGCAAATGTATGCAACGCTGGGTTGGACAAACTTGTCTCTCACAATTTGGTGGTAGTTGATAGCGCCAAACTAAGAGAAATGTGAAAGTAGTTTATCTTCCCTTAACTCCGGTCTGCCTTTGTACGGTATGAGACAAAATAGTCGGTTGAAGGCCTCCTCTATATATATATCGTTTGGTTCGGATGTAGTAGGGAGAGAGGTATTGGTTGGGTTATCTTGGGTGATTGGCATGCAGAGGTTAGAGTTGGTATACAAACTGAGGATTTTGGAAGCGTGATTAGGGTCTTGATATGAGATGGTGGCGACGGCAGAAGGATGAGTCATGTTGATTTGGATTGTTTTTACGGGGCCAACTTGTTCAAGGTTTTTCCACAGATTGCGGACCAAGATCTGGGGGTTGAAGTAGATTTGAACAGAATGAACAGCTTCCATAGTAATCTACCTGAAACAAAATTAGTATATGTTTGTTCGCGGGTTGATGGTATTTACAAGGGGTATTTAATTTGTGACTTGGATCAAAGGTTAGGTTTGTTTAACACGAGCTAGTTTTAGTTTATCTGTATGTTTACGAATACGCTTGCCGTTTGGCAGTTCTAGTATTACGTTATTTTTGGTTAGGATTTCGATTATTTTAGAGGGGTTTTGTAGACACTGTCAAATTTGCTAATACGCGGTTCATTTAATACCCAGGCGTAGTCGCCTGGTTGCCATTAAAATTTTTAGCGGTTTTATCGTATCTTTCTTTACTCGCCGTTTTGGTTTCGATTTGTGTTTCTCCGGCCATTACCTTCATTTCCGAGAGACGAGTTATAAGATCCTGTAGATAAAGGTTGTAGGTTCTTAGTTTTTCCTCCGGGGGAATTTTCATAGGGAAACGGGCGATTCGTCCAAAGATTAATTCGAAGGGGGTAAAATTTGTGGCTCTGTGAACACTAGTGTTATAGGTGAATGTAGCGAATGGTACCAAACAATCCCAATCTCGCTGTATGCCTCCGAATAGCTTCAAATAAAGTCCATAAGGGGAGCATGGCTTCTCTTCAATGACCCATTGGTTTGTGGATGGTATGCCGATGTTGTGAGGTGATGGACCTTAAAGAGTCTCATCATACTCTCAACCACTTCTGACAAGAAACTGGTTCCTTGATCGGATAAGATTGCTCTCGGAGCGCCGAACTGGCAAACTAAATGTCTAACCAATGCGTCTGCAACCGTAGAAGCTCCTAGGTTGGGTATGGGTATAGCGATGAGGTATTTGGTTAAGTTGCACTGCATTATTAGGATATGTTGGTTGCCATCTGGCGTTAACCTTAGTTTTCAATTTTCTTCTCTTGACATACGGGGCAATGTCGGATGAAATTAAGGACGTCATTTCTCATGCCCGTCCAATGATACCTTTCGCGTATCTTCTGATAGGTTTGGTTTACACCTTTATGACCACCGATGTGGCTGTTGTAAAGCGTTTGTAGGATAGTCGTTAGCTCCTCTTCAGGAGGTGCGGTGACTGAACCATAGCATACGGTTATTGAGATGTGTGTTTTTTCAAAAAGGTTAATTAATAATTCTGTTAAGGTACCTGGGGGTAATTCGTCAGCTAAATCTCCATTCCGAGAGATTCTGAATGAGGTTATCCTCCTTTGATTTAAGGAATCTCTAAGGTTCTTTAAGGTTAATTTTACGTCACTAATTCGTAGTGGATCGTAGTGTTTGGTTTTTATTACTAACGAAAAGATAAACCGCCTTTTATATGGTGTGACGAGGATTTGGCCAATTCTTGGTCTTTTTGACTTTTCTGCTTTCGGGTTAATTGCCCCAATTTCGTACAAAAGTCTGGTTATTGGTTATACCAATTTCCCGTGCGGTTAAATCTGTCTCGCATTTTCCTTTCAAGTTGAGCGTCTGCCCGTTCAGCTTCTCTTTTCAGGCTCCGTCTCAGCTTGGAAGAAATCCAGGTTTCTTTGGCGTTTTCACAATCGGTTCTAGGGGTCTCGCTACGCGAGGGTGCCACTGAGGATTCTGCTGATGAATGCTCTAGCCTTGTCGGTGCAAGGCAATGGATCTTCAGGGAGTAAAATTAAATCACTGTAATCTTCCAGTAATTTGTCTACGTCGTGGAGTCCATCTGCGCTCAAGGGCTCGGTACGAATTATTTTCTTTAACATCTGGGCTCTTTCGACGGGATCTGTGACGGGAGACGCTTCAGTGTCGCAGTCACTCGAAGAGTCAAAGTCTAACTCAGATGGGAGCGGTTCAAATGGGATGATTTCTTGCGGATCTACTTCGAAGGTGGCGTCTTCATCGGCGGTATTTATTGCCATGATCTTGCAGGTATTTCCGTCGTTAACGACAATTCCTTCTCCTAGGAAAATATCTGGATTGTTGACGTTGATCCTGGCTAAATAGCCTTCCTTTAAGGTTGTCTGGATTAAGTTGATTCGAATAACTTGTCTGGTACGACTAGGTATAGTTATAAGGGGTTTCTCAGATTTAGGTAGAGAAATTATTTTGGTTTGGTCCGACGGAGGGTCTACGCAACTTGAGGTTTTGGTAGCTTGGGCTTGTGTTAGATAAACGTCCTCTGGCGTTTCCTTTTTGATATCTTCGTTTTTGACAAAAGGAATAGGGTTCATTATGTCGCCGCTTATCACAAGGGCGTTGTTGTAGTAAGAGATTACGGCTTCTTCTCGCTTTAAGAACCCGCGGCCTATCATGCCATCTTCTTCTATGGGAAAATCATTTTTCACCACAAAGAAGGTAGTAGGAGTACCTCTTATGGTTAGGCTGGTTGTCCCTAAGCTTAAATCGCCGCCTTGGCCTATTCCCGACAGTGGGATGCGGTTGCTTGTGTTAACCTATAATTCTGGGTCTAAAGAGGCTAATTTTATTAGATTGACTGCTGAACCGTTGTCAATCATAAGGATGAGGTATGGTTTGGATGCTTCAGGGACACGTTCCCGAATCTTGGTAGTCTCCTGATCTATTCCGTCTAGTTCTCGAGGTCCTTGGCACAAAGAAACGGTGAGGCATTTTCGTCCCTGGCCATTATGTGCATGACCTTTGGAGTACCTTCTATCTTCTGATTCGTGGTTTCGGTTGTCAATTTCTGGCTCGCCGAAGAGGCGATGGGGCGAGCCAGTTGGTAGTTTAAAGGCTCTGCTTTTTGTTGGTTTTGGGGGATGTTTTGCTGAGCTGGTGCTCTCTAATTGCCTTGCATGGGGCGGTTGTCTTGGTATCCGCCCGTTTGAGGGTTTAAAAGTCGGCCATTTTGATTGTTTTGGTTAGGGCCATTATATTCTTGTGTTAGTGGCCATTTGGGGTATTGGTTTTCGTATAACCCTGATAACTCCCTTGGTCTTGTTTTGGAGTCCCCATCGGATATCCCTGGTATCCATAGCTTTCTTATACGATGGTGGATAATACCCTCCCGGATATCTGGGGTTATTATTTCGCTGTTGCGGATATTGATTATAAGGTTGATACTGTTGGTTGTGTGGATAATCTGGTCTAACCACATTGACCTCGGCGGGTTCGTATACCGCTTTAGAAGATGGTACCATGGTTTGTGGATGACTGTAATGCGACATCATTGGGTTGGGTTCTTCGTTATTCGGGAAATGAATACTTGACTCATATCCGTCTATCAGACCTGGTTCAGATTGTCGAGGTAGTCCTTCTGGTAGAACCTCGTATGAAAAATCTTCGGGGCAACCTGGCATGACAACTCCAACGTGAGCGTTGAGATGGTTGCGCATTGGTTGAGTGGTTTGGTTCGGCCTGAAGTCTTCTGGACGACGTTCAAAGCGATTGTTATAACGAAATCTAAAGTCGGGAGCAGATCCTGCATCCCTTGCGGCTTCGAGACGAACCGCTTCCTTGTAAGCGGCTTCCAGGTTATTAGGATTTTGGGTTTGGATGGCCATACGTATGTCTGGTGGCAACTTGGAAATGAATTGGTTTAAGGCTGTCAGTCTGGTACCCTTCATGGCTACTTCTATGTTTTCCGCTCCAACTTCTAATTCCAGTGCGTTGGCTGCACCTGCCAAGAGTATATTAAGGTGATCGTAGAAATCACAGATTTTCTCTCCTTGGCGCATGTAGATTTGGTGAATTTTTCCGCAATAATATGCGAAATCTTTCCCTGGCGCAAAGCGTTCCTTTAGCGTTTTTACCAGGTCGTCAATTGTCCGTATCGTTTTACCATACGTACAATCGCGGGCTGCTCCTTTCAGCTTGGTTATAACGGTTCGGACATATTGGCTCTCTTGTCCGGCGGCAATGTAAACCATGCCGTTCCGGATATCCTGCAGGAAGTCCTTCAGTGGCATATTTTTGCCATCGAACTCACTCAGGCCGATTAAGACGTCGACGTTTTGGAGCGCGAAGCTGGCGCTCATGTTTGCGAAACTGGCTGTCATGGCGGCCATAGCGTCTGCTGGTTGGCGCTCCTGGTTGTTGTTGTGTGCCATGGTTTGTCTTGTCTTGTTTGGGTTTGCTAACGGATGCGTATAAAATTAAGTCGTCCAAGAAAGGTGTTAGCGGCGATTTGGTTAAAATTCTCTTTACTTCCGTGGAGACGTTGGTTAAAATAGTTTTAATCTCACGGGTATTTAATGCCCGTGGAAACAAGTTGTGTATGTGAGGGTTTTTATTTTCTGGCTTTTGGTCGGGATAAACAGGTAGACTGTTGTGAGCGTCTCCTTCTCTCTTACTCATAAAAGGAGAAGAAAAACGTAAAAATTTGTTTAAATATGGTTAATACTTAAAGATGATTGTAGTATTTTAATTATTATGCAAAAAAAAAAATTTGAGAAAGAGAAAAATTTATTATTATTATTATTATTAAATTCTGTATTAGTATTTATTTATGGAGAAAAATTTCCTTTAGAATTTGGGGAACGTTAGGTTATTAATTGTTTGTTATTCTGTTATGATTTAAGTAAATTTTGCAATTAAAAGGGGCCTGCCTATGCACAACTGAATTTCTAAAAAGGGGAATTTTGATTTGTTCTTTTTAAAAATTTCCTTTAGTCTTCCAAAATTTGTTATCTGAATCCGCTGGATATACTGTGTTGAAAATCTTCATAAAAATTTGAAAATGTTCTTGAGGTTTAAAGTTGACAAATTCTTGAGATGATAATGTTGATAAGTGGATTTTCTAGGTTAAATTTCCTCCCTTCCCTACAACTTGCTCGACGGGCCGTACAACCTATCTTCGGTAGAGACGACGATCGGTCCTGACCAATCCCCGTAACAATTTACTTCAAGGAAGAAGCCCGGATTCGGTAGGGAAAAATGGTTAAAATAGCAAAAATGTATATGTGTATGTATGAAATATATATATATACAGGGTGTTCGAAATGTTCCGGACCCCCCACTTATAACATAAAGTAAGCATTTTGGAAAAAAATGTTAAATACAAAAGTTGTTAAGTTTTGAAGGTTGAACTAAATGATGACCTTGGATTTGTTATTGGTTATCATTTTCAAGGTCATTTAAAGGTCATCTTCAGTTTTTTAAATAGGGACCCCTATTTTTTATTTCAGATTCTGAAAGAGCACAAAATTTTACATCTGGATATGTATCCACGTTATGGCTCAAAATGACCTACAGAGGTCATTTAGTGGTTAAATGATTATTTAGTAGCAGAAAGCCAAGAAATCCCGATTATTAAGAACTTTGGGTGTATTTGACGAAAAGAAAAAAAAAATTTCGTACTTTAATACTAAAGTACATAATTTGATTTTCTAGGACGAACTTTATGGTCACTTTAAAATTGGCCTTCATTTTTAAGGTCATTTGAAAGTTATCTTCTGCTTATTAAAAAGGGACTCATTTTGTATTCCGGATTCTGGAGGAGCATTAAATTTTAGGTCTGGAGATATGTACAATATCCACGTCATGGCTCGAAATGATCTACTTAGGACACTTGGGGGTTATTAATTTCAAAAGCAAAATAATCTAACCGTTTTACATGAACAGTTTTTATTGCAATAATTTTTTGCAAGGGTTACGAGTTTCTACGCATGATTCATAGCATTTTCAGGATCGTTACTTGTACCTTAGAAGATTTTGCTCACTATTCTTTTTAGGAATCAGTTCATTTATAATTGTTAATTAACAATTGTTTACTCCTATTTACTTTTCTGTTTTCAAGAGTTAAGTGAAGTTCTCTTACTTCGAAATTCAGATAATTGTATTAATTTTCAATAATTGTACTTTTAATCGTAGTGAAAAATGGCACATCTTACTGAACGAGAAAGAATATCTTTGTTGATGATGCGAGTGTGGGGTGATCAAGAGAGAGGTTACAAACAGGTACAGCGTTTATTCAATGAAACATTCAGAGTTGAAGAAAACAACCCTATTTCAAAAAGTACCGTAATTCGTACAATTAGACGTTTTGAAGAGACAGGTGGTATTAAAGATCGTCCTAAATCAGGCAGCATCAGACGTTGTGCACAACAGCATGAAATGGGAGCTGCATCTGTGCACAAAATTTTGAAACTCAACAAATGCAATCCTTTCAAATTAAAGTTGGTACAGGAATTATCTGAAGATGATTTTGATAGAAGGGTAGAGTTTTGTGATGTAATGATGCAAATGATATCTGATGATCCTTTGCTCCTCAATAACATTGTTTTCTCTGATGAAGCCACGTTTGAGTTAAGCGGAACAGTGAACAGACATAATTGTCGATACTGGAGTAACATCAATCCACATTGGATGAGAGTGGACCACACGCAACATCCTGAAAAAGTAAATGTTTGGGCTGGCATATTTAATGGAAGAGTACTTGGCCCTTTCTTTATTGAAGGTAATTTAAATGCTGCAATGTATGAAAACATGCTTCGAGACCAAATTATACCTGCTATACGGAATTTAACGGGTGGAAATCTGGACGAAATTTACTTCCAACAGGATGGTGCTCCTGCACACTACGGTATTCATGTTCGCCGATATTTAGATGCAACATTTCATGATAGATGGATTGGGCGGAGAGGTACAATTGAATGGCCACCTCGGTCCCCAAACCTAACGCCTCTTGATTACTTCCTTTGGGGATACTTGAAGGATAAAGTTTATGTTATAAAACCACGTGACTTGGATGAATTAGGCCAAAGAATCACTGATGAAATAGACTTGATACCTCAGCAAATCTTGCGAAATGTTGTTGCAGCCTTTTACAATCGGTTAGCACATTGCCAAACTGTTAATGGGCAACAGTTTGAACAGTTGTTGTAAAAAGTTCCTGTCAACGACATTTTAAAAAAATTCAGTTTGGGCGAATAGTCCACTGTCTTGATTACTTAGCTGGGCCGCCGATAGTCCTGCCTTAGCTGACTGGGCCGCTAGTGTTCTTGTCTTAGTAGGCTGGGCCGCCGATGGTCTTGCCTTAGTTGGCTGGATGATGTTACCTTAATTAGTTGTACCTCCCGTGCCTGAGCAATAAGGCTCATTTTGATTAGACATTTTTTTATTTATCATTTTCTCCCCCGAGGTATGTAGTTGTTGGGCCTAAGGCTTATTTTGATTAGACATTTTTTTATTTATCATTTTCCCCCCCCGAGGTATGTAGTTGTTGGGCCTAAGGCTTATTTTGATTAGACATTTTTTTATTTATCATTTTCTCCCCCGAGGTATGTAGTTGTTGGGCCTAAGGCTTATTTTGATTAGACATTTTTTTATTTATCATTTTCCCCCCCGAGGTATGTAGTTGTTGGGCCTAAGGCTTATTTTGATTAGACATTTTTTTATTTATCATTTTCCCCCCCCGAGGTATGTGGTTGTCTGGCCTAAGGCTTATTTTACGCCAGTGTCAATTACACCTTCTACAATCCTAATGCAGAATTTAGCGCTGGTGCAAAATGGAGAATTACAACTAGGAGGCTTAATTTGGAAAACTAAAGTTAACCTTCAAATGACCTTGAAAATCAAGGGCAATGTCAATTTAACGCCACCATAAAGTTTGTCTTGCAAAATCAAATTACTTTAGTATTGGTCAGATACGCTCAAAGTTCTTAATAATCGGGATTTCTTGGCTTTCTGCTACTAAATAATCATTTAACCACTAAATGACCTCTGTAGGTCATTTTGAGCCATAACGTGGGTACATATCCAGATGTAAAATTCTGTGCTCTTTCAGAATCTGAAATAAAAAATAGGGGTCCCTATTTAAAAAACTGAAGATGACCTTTAAATGACCTTGAAAATGATAACCAATAACAAATCCAAGGTCATCATTTAGTTCAACCTTCAAAACTTAACAACTTTTGTATTTAACATTTTTTTCCAAAATGCTTACTTTATGTTATAAGTGGGGGGTCCGGAACATTTCGAACACCCTGTATACAATATGTACATTAGGGTTCATTAACCCTTAGATCTATTACTCGTCTGTCGACACAAACGGTTTCAAATCTTTAATGTGTACGTGACGAATAATCGCATTTTCATCATTTTTAAGGTCAAAAATAACCGGAGAAATTATTTTAAAGACCTTAATCGGACCGATATATTTTTCGCACAACTTTGCGTTAATATTTTCGGCTTTATCGGACAAGACAAAATTTCTTTTTTAAACTTGTTCGCCGATTTTTGGCTTCCATTCTTTCCTGCGGAGATTGTAATATTTTTCTTGTCTTTGGAAGCTTTTTGCGGCGTTGACTTTGGCCAAATCTAAAGCTTCCTGCAAGTTTTTTATCCGGTTTTCAAACGAATTTTTTACACTCCCTCTCTCTTCTTGCTCTAATGATCCGGCAGATATTAACTCTCTACCGAAATTCAAGTAGGCGGGTGTGTATCCGGTGCATTCGCTGTGTGCAGTATTAAATGCAAATGCTATTTCGGGTATATGGGCGTCCCAGGTTTTTTGAGAACCTGTAATGTACTGTTTTATCATTGTCTTTACAGTACGATTCGCCCTCTCAACTGCGTTACATTGCGGTGAGTACGGAGGTGTTAACCTATGCTTTATTTTTGCATTTTCGAGTAATTTTTTAAATTCACGAGACGTAAATTGCCTGCCATTATCGGTTGATATTGTTTTCGGACAACCAAATCTGAGCAAAACTTGCTCTTGCACGCCTTTAACAATTGCCGTCGCTGTTGCTTTTCTAATTGGTCGCAATTCGATCCATTTCGTGAAAACATCTTGCATAACCAACATTTGCGTACAACCATTATTGGATCGAGGTAATGGTCCTACGAGATCAATTGAAACTGCCTCCCACGGGTCGCCGGGACAAGTAGCTTTTAACTGCCTTGCCGGCGCCTGTTGTGCAGTTTTAAATCTTTGGCAATTGTTGCAAGATCGGACGTACCCTTTTGCTTCACGAAACATTCCAGGCCAATAGAATTTTTTAGCTAAACGAACAAGAGTTTTAGCAATGCCAAGGTGGCCTGCAGTCGGTAAATCGTGATTTTCTTTTAACACTCGGTCTTTTTCGTCTTCTCAAATGCACATTTTCCATTCTTCTCCGTTTTCAATTTCATTAAAGTCTAGGGTGTGCAGAATTTTTTTAAACAATCTTCCTTCTTTAATGCAAAAATCCGGAAAATTTTCTGGTTTTTCAGTGACTAATCTGAATGTACGGGCGTACCATTTTTTATTGCTTCCACTATTGATCGAGTTGACATCAATAGGGTTGCGTGACAGAGCATCTGCAACGTTATTTTCCGAGCCTTTTCGATATAAAATATCGAAATCATACTGGCTTAATTCTAAGGCCCAACGTGCAAGACGACCTGCTGGACTATCTATACTATTCAGCCACTTTAACGACTGGTGATCAGTCAGTACAGTAAAATGACATCCGTCTAAATAATCACGCATCTTCCAAATTGCCCATTTAACGGCTAAACATTCAAGTTCTGTCACCGAATAATTTTTCTCTGCTTTGCTTAAAGAACGACTAGCATAAGCAATGACTTTTTCAACTTCTCCATCATTCTGCGTTAAAACTGCGCCTAGACCTTCTAAACTTGCATCCGTTTGCAAGGTGAACGGTAAATTCCAATCCGGATAAGCGAGGATTGGTGCATTCGTCAAACATTTTTTTATTTCTAAAAATGCATGTTGTTGTGCATCTTTCCATTCCCACTGTGCTCTTTTCTTTAAGAGATCTTGCAACGGCGTTGTCATTGTTGCAACGTTCGGTATGAAACGCCGATACCAAGAAATCATTCCCAAAAATCTTTTTAATTCTTTAGGATTATTTGGTACTGGTATTTTCTGCACAGCGGCCACTTTATCTGGGTCCGTTCGTACTCCAAATTCATCTACAACGTGACCTAGGTATTTCAATTCTTTGCGGGCGAAATTGCATTTATCCCAATTCGGTTTCAGATTTGCATTCTTTAATTTCTCGAAAACGATCTTTAGCCATTTCATGTGCTCTTCGAAAGTTTCGGAAATTATTATGATATCATCCAGATATACAAATATGTTTTCGGCCATATCTGGAGTGATAATCATGTCCATGAGCCGTTGAAAGGTTGCACCTGCAGAATGCAATCCAAATGGCATCACGTTAAATTCAAACAGTCCCAAGCCGGGTACTGTGAATGCGGTAATCTCTTTACTTTTTTCATCCAATGCCACTTGCCAATATCCATTTTTTAAATCAATGGATGACAGTATCCGTGCTCCTTGTAGACGATCGAGCATCGAATTCAAGAATGGCAATGGGTATGCGTTTTTAGATGTTACCGAATTGACTTTTCGAAAATCTACGCAAAAACGCATTTTCCCGTCTTTCTTTTTCACCAGAACTATTGGCGAACTCCAAGGACTTGTCGATCTTCTTATTATCCCTGCTTCCAGTATTTCTTTGACTTCTTCATGAATTGTCTTCTGTATTACTGGGTTCCTCGGTCGGTATTTCTGTTTTATTGGTGTTTCGTCGATCAGCCTGATGTTATGTTGGATTAACGGTGTGCAACCTGTCATATGCTGCATTTCTTCTTTTTCTTGTTTAATCCAAGCATCTAATCTCTTCTTCTGATCTTCTGTGAGTGATTTTATCCCTATATCGGCCTTTATGTTACAAATTTCCTGAATTGTAAATGTCGGTAACAACTGTTTTTTATTTAAAAAAAATATAGGCTCAAGTTTTTCTATTATATCCATGCCCAATAATAAATCCTGAGTCAACTCCGGTATAATAAATAATTTTGCCAAAGTAGCTTTGTTATAAACCTTTATTTTTCCAACCCAGCAAAAATTAATTTTTACTATCTGGCCGTTAGCTACAGCCGCTAATCTTTTAATTTTCTTTATTCTCCCCGTGATTTTTTTAATTTTATTTGCTGTCATTTGGCTAATACATGAAAAATTTGCACCGGTGTCGATCAGGGCATTGCATTTACATTTACCGACATTTACATTTACAAATAAACGCGAATCTTTTAACTCGGCCGAGGCTCTGTCGCTACATTTGTCTCGGCCTGCGCTCCGTTTCCCGTCGGTTGTGCCGCGTGACATGCACAGTCTTTTGTAAAGATATTGTCCTGTCCGCAGAACGAACAAAATTTGCGCCATTTATTCCTACAGTTTTGTCTCGAATGACCTTGCTGTTTACATTTCCAGCAAGTGTTTGACCTGTCATACGGCGCATCGTTAACTGTATTTATTTTATTCGCTTCGTAAGTCTACCGACGAGTTTACACTATCGCGACTAACATACAGTCGTAACTCCGGTTTCATGTTATAATACAAATTATCGAGCTGCTCTTCGGCTCCAATCTTTCCGTGACGGCGCATCATTGTTGACAATGCTGTAACATATGCTCGCATTGTGTCATTTGCAGCTTGTCTCCTCTCTCTTATTTGCGCGTACAAGTTTCTCGTTTTTTCAGGTGGTAATATTCCTGAACCAAAGGAGTGCTTCTCCTCGCAGCAATTCTGGAAATCCTTGTATTATCTGCTGTTCCGTAAACTCGTATGCACGTCTAAGTTCATCTACTCTTTCAAGGAAAGAGTAGACGTCTTTCCCATCAAAATGGCAATTCCATTTGCGCATGTGATCCAATACTCTCGCTGTGGAATTACTCTCTTGCGTCACGTAGATTGGTTGTTGTCGCTCATACTGCTGTTGTCCGTCGAGTGCGCTGGTTAGATTTTGCACTCCCGATCCGCTTGCGATCGGTGTGGATGTCCTCGACTCTTTTACCACTACGTGGACATATTCTGGCTTTTCCTCATCTGCTGTTTTGTTTACCTGTTCATTATAATCTTCTGCATCAGCTGGTTTATCGCTAAAAAGCTGAGGATTTTTCCTTACGAAAGCGATCAGACATTTGCGCAATTCGTCGACTTTTCCGGATTTCTCGATGTTAAATCTCGTTAATAAATCTACCAGTTCCTCGCGCTTCAAACGGTAAATCCACGCTACGCCCATTTTACCGGACATTTTGATTTTACTTACAAAAAAAAAACTTTAATTCAAAAAAAAACAATTGTGAGATTCCTTTAATTCCAACAAAACTTTAATTAAAAAAAACGATTGTGAGAGTCCTTTATACGTGTGGGTACCTTTACGGACTTTTACTGGTTAAAACAGAAAAAAAAATCCAAAAAAAATAAATGCAAGATAAGTGAAAAGAGAAGAAAGAGAAAAAAAAAATTTTACCACGAAACGGTTTTTCTAAATTTGCTTAAATTAAATTTCGCTCCGCACGTATTTTCTCTCTGGCATACATAACGTTGTGCATACATAACATATTATTCGCTAATACCAACAAACTCATTCTGCTTAAACTACCCATCACCTATACCTAATTTAAACCTAACTTCTTAAAACTACTAATCATTTCGTCGATTATTTTTTCGACCTTATCCACTCTGTTCTCTAATTTTACCAACCGTGCCGTAGTGCTTCTGGCTACGTTAAACAATTGTCTTTTTAAGATATTATTTTCTAATCTTAAACTCTCTAATTCTTTGCCAAAATATCCGAGAGTCTCTTGTTGATCAAAAACTTTTTCTGCTAAATCCTCAACGTTCGCTTCCGTTTGATTAAATCGGCCCCGTAGCCGAAATTCGGAGCCAAACTCGTCGAAAAAATCCGGCATAATTAATACATTATATTAAGAGACTCAAAAAAAAAAAAAAACAAAATCTATTATTACGTTATTATTCCAGTAGAAAAACAAATAGGAAAATTAATTTAAATACACTACGATTCTCAGTTAACAGCACTCTCACTTCGGCAGTTGGTAAAATTATCACAAATTTTCCCTAACCAACCACCTAAACCACCATAGCCTGTTCGGGCGCCATGTAACAATCGGGTTTTCTATGGGGTAGGAGGAGGTGTCCCGGTTACTCCTGAATTCAATACGTTCAGGAGTACTACTCGCGAATAGACTCAATACGCCTGTTACAACCCCTAGCTGTCACGCTCAATACGCGCACAACTCTAACACGAAACGAGCTCAATGCGCTCGCAAACCCCCTTACGCGGTACTTCCAATAATAATACGAATTTTCACTATTCGGTAAATAACACATTCACACTTGTATTCATTGAAAAACTGTTTAACACATTTATTATTGATTTAAAAATATAAAAAATGATATAATACAAAAACAATTTCGCTTAAACTATTGAGCGCGCTCTTCATTACATTAATAGGGCTTCGTCCTGCCCTCTCCCTCGGTAATTCTAAAAAAACACGAAACGGAAAATATACAATAATTATCGCAAATATCGATCTAACATAAATCGCGGCAAGCCCAATTGTACGCACTCATTACGTGCGACAATCTCCCCTGAAGGTTGGAGCTCGGCTCAGTGCGCCGAGTGGACTGAATTCGTCAGTCAGCTCTCGCTCGCTCCGAGCCGCTTGACTCGAGGCGCGCTCGGTGGGAGAGTCCGGTCATCATCACAACGTCTTCCCGCGGGTGGGAAGGCGTCGTGGAGTGGGGACGCTCGGGAGCACACTTGCTCTCCGGCCGTCGCGGTCGCGCTAACGCAAGTACATGCTAAATATACGCGCGTTGCGTACCGACTTAAATTTTGTAATAAAGCTATTGCTCGCGCTGTCGAGCAATACCTTTGTTACAGACTCAACATCCTCTGCGACTACCGCAGTTCCAGGAGTAACGCTGGCAAATAAATCGGGGGCAACTCTTTGATCTCACCCGGCCGGTGGTGGAGAGGGGTGGGAAGGGTTCCTTCAGGGAGGGATTTTTAAATGTTAACTCTATCAGAGCGCACATTGGAGAACTCCGCCTTTTCCTTGCGGATCATCCCTCCATCCATGTTTTTGCTATTGCGGAGTCGTGGTTGGATCCGGTGATTGATGATGGCCTCATTCAGGTCCCTGGATATTCCATCAATAGCTACGTAATGTTTCTGGTAATCGACAAAGATCGTATAATACATGCAGAGATATCGCTATATGAACGAGTAAAAGTGGCTCGGATCGCTTCAAAAACAAGTAGAAAAGAAAAACAAGACCAGGACGATAACCTGGAAGGCCAGTTGTATGGTGCAAGCATTGCTGATGAAAGGTATTAAATTATTCATCATTTTCTACTGCTCAAAACTTAAACTTCGTTTATATCTCAAAACTGTTTTTTAAGTTGTCCGGACAAATATCTCAGACAATTTTCAACCGATTTACTTGAATTTTGAACATATCTTGAAAAAAATAAAATATATCAAAAATATTGTTTATAGAAGTACGTAGGATTTTTTTACTAAGTTACTTAATTCGTTTGTTATTAACAATTATCTGATGATTTTTCAAACAAATTTTTCCGTTTTCACTTTAGCAGTGCGCCACTGAGACCAAAAATTAATATATCGGAAAAAACCTACGTACTTCTTTAGCAGTCAGTGTATAAAAAAAAATTGGGTAATTGAAATTTAAAAATTACAGTAGTGCGGGGTTATCCTTAAAAAAATCAAAAAATAAAGGATGGCCCCGCATCAATATGGAAGTTATCATACATGTTTTCCGTGTATTTTTTTACGCAGAATCTAGTGGATTGAACAGATTTACTGTAGGTATCTTCTGCAAAGAGTTACAGCCAAAAAACGTGAAAAAACACGGTTTTTTTAATTTTTAGCAGGACCCCGCTCGATATCCGGATTTTCAATCATACCGTCTTATTTTTCGTAATAAATACGTTATTGAAAAAAAAAAATTTACTGCAGGTCCCAAAGGAAGGGGAGATAATACAGGTTGAATAATTTCCAAATTTTTTTAAGGAGGGCGTACTCAATATTATGACTTGGAAAAATTCAGGTAAGTTTGTCTTATTATGAAGTATACTTGTGAATTTTCTCAGATTTTGAGAGCTTATACACGAGGAGAAAAAAAATATTTACAAAAAAAATCGTTTTTGGCTATATAGAAACTTAGGGGGGGGTCTAGGAAGCTCTGGTTGGCGGCAAACGTATTCTTTTTACATCTAGAATATGCCTATAAACTTAGTTTCCCGATCCCAGGAGGGGGGCAATTCGACTATACTAACGGGGGGTACCCTTTAAATATTTTCTATATTTAGGATTTTTTTGAATTACCTATATTATACGAACTATATATCAATGACTCATATAAAAACTATCATTTTTTTTATATAGTGCATTATAAGTATAGTACATGGATTATACGAACCTATATTATACGAACTATATATCGATGACTCATATAAAAACTATCACTTTTTTTATATAGTGCATTATAAGTGCATCACGCGTACGAATATTTGTTATTGTTTTGGTCTGTACTTTGGTCTCGTTGGGCTTCTAACTTTATTTACATATTTCCAATTTATATTATCTGCAGTGTATTCGCATTGTATTCACATCAGTATTGTTGTGAGTGTTGCGACAAGAAGACTCAGAGAACGTTGACTAGTAATAATTTATTATAAATTGTTAAAGATACATACTTAATATAATACAATGGGTAAGTACAATATTATTAAATATTATATTTAATCACAATTATTTGGAGAAGTCTTTCATTATAAATTTGGTAACAAAATTAAATACTTTTAGATTCAAAAATACTTTCAAAAAAAGAAAAAAATGAGGCTGAAAAACAGTTTGTAATGCAATGTTTTTCTTATTTTCAATATTAAAAAGGACAATAAAAATTTGAAGTTTCTCACACTCACTAACACGACTTTTATCAATTGTTTGAGATTTTATTTTGGCGATTTACTAAAAATTTTGAGGATGATTGAGGTAATCTAACTTTAGATTCGGATTCGGGGACTCCAAATACATAAAGATATGTGCGTCTAATAAAAAACAAAGAAATTTTGTTTTATGTCCCGGCGGTGTTTTTTTTTACCTTCTTTTTACTCGTAACTTTTTCAGTAATGAATAAAAGTTAACTATTTTTATTTATTTATTTATTTATTTATTCCAGAGTTACACATTACAACATTACACGCATTACAGAATACTAATATAATACATATCAATAAGCTACAACGCTGCAATCCTGCAGAGGAAAGTAGTATTTCCTGTTTGCAGGTCCGGATTAGGCAGGTAAATTAAACTATGTTCGCCCATAGCAATCTCATGCCAAACATTCACACACACTCACACACTTACATGCCTCAATAGGCATTTTACAATATATTCTATAAAATTTGTATAATATCAAAATGAAAACAGTAATATATAAACATATGTGATACTTATAATTTAATTAACAATATTTATAATTTTTCATATTGTTGTCTATTCTATTCATTTTTTTTATCCAATCTTTCAATTTATTAATAGTGGATCTCTTAGCCCTATCTAATATTTTGTATTCTTTAGGAAGTCTGTTGAAAGTACTTATAGCTTGTAAGTAGCTATTTTTATTGCTAATTGTTTTATGAGTTCTCGGTGGAATTATTTTCTTATGTCTTGTCTTACTAGCAGAGTTGATGTATGATTCTTTTAAGTTATTATAATCATACACGGTGTCCAAAAAGTCTGGAAACACCAAAATAACTCTTCAGGTGATTTATTTGTAAAAAATGTCAAGGTCATATTCGATGTAATTTTCGACAAGGAATTCAACGGCGACCTTAGATTTGACCTTGAAGATGACCTTGACGGTTTTTTTAAGGTCAGGTCAATTTTTTTAATGGAAGCACCATTTTTGACATCAGTAATGGAAAGAGCGGGAAATTTTACATTCAAAACCATTGAGATCAATAATTTTCCATTGATCTTAAAGGTCATTTGATTTTACTTTTAGCGTTACCCAGGAACAACAGCGTGGACGTAGTAATTTCTGTTTCCTTTGGAGTGCTTTGTTATCGTGAGTCCCCTTGCCTCTCACGTGATTGGATAAATATTTCCAACTATGATTATCGTAAATGCTCGAACTGCTCCCCATTTACTTCTTGACACTGTCCTAATCAATGGTAAAAAGCACCAACAGCATTTCTGGTGATTTCAGCGGGGATGAGAGCTGATTCATCAATGATCCTTTGCCGTAATTCATCCAAATTTTGAGGTTTTGTTTTGTACACTCGATCTTTCAAATACCCCCAATAGAAGTAATCAAGAGGCGTCAAATCGGGTGATCTAGCTGGCCATTCAATAATGCCTCTTCGTCCTATCCATCGATTAACAAATACCGCAACTAAGTAAGCGCGAACAAGCATTGAAGTTTTCTCCGGTTATTTCCATTATTGCAGGAACTATTTGATTGCGGAGCATAGTTTCATAATTTTGGGCATTCAAGTTACCATCAATAAAAAATGGTCCTATAATTTTATCATTTAGTACTCTAACCCAGACATTTAATTTTTGTGCCTATTGTGATTTAGCTTCTCGTGCCCAATAAGTATTATCAGCTGCCCAATATCTACAATTATGCCTATTCAAACTTGCGTCAAGTTGAAATGTAGCTTCATCTGAAAATACTATGTTAAATAGAAAGTTAGGATTTTGAACTATGCGAGCCATCATATCATCACAAAATTCAACGCGACGGTCGAAATCATCTTCGTTCAGTTTGTGTATCAGTCTTACTTTGTAGGGACGGAAATTCGCATCATATAGTATGTTATGAACAGATGATGTACTAACTTCGTGCTCTTGAGCAGCTCTACGTGTGGATGTATGATCATCTTCGGTGAATGTTAACAAAACATCTAATGACTTCTCTTCATTACTTGCTGACTTTGGTCTACCTGATCTAGGCAAGTCACTAATAGTGCCGGTATTTTCAAACCTTTTAACAGCTTTTTGAACTGTTGCAAATGAAATTAGAGTCCTATTAAGCCTAAATGTAGCATCGAAAAGATCCCTTACAGCCCTATAAGATCGCTGCACCGGACCCCAACCTCTCATCATGAGAAGCGTTTTTCTTTCTCTACCAGTGAGTTTGTCCATTGCACTTTTCTTTGCAAGAGACGCAAGCTGATCAGAATATGAATATTCAAAAACCAGTAAAATATTTTTTCAGATTGTACACTACTGCTGCGGAAAATTATTTGAACGAATTGAATAGAAGAGCTTGAAATGGTAATAATCAATAATTGTTTCTGGGTAACGCTATGGAAACTTCTCCTTTTTCAATTAGAATAAGAATTAGGATAAGAAAGAAATTTTGACCTTGAATTGACCTTAAAGGATACAAACAAGGTTAGGCTTGAGGTCAGCGCTACTTGTGATTGAAGAAAACAGCTGAAGTAAGCTTTGTCTATTTCCTTCAATCGAGTTTTTCTGCAAGACCTCGAAATTGAATAACCTCCAAATGACCTTTAAGATGAATGGAAAATTATTGACCTCAATGGTTTTGAATGTAAAATTTCCCGCTCTTTCCATTGCTGATGTCAAAAATAGTGCTTCCTATTAAAAAAAATTGACCTGACCTTAAAAAATCCATCAAGGTCATCTTCAAGGTCAAATCTAAGGTCGCCTTTGAATTCCTTGTCAAAAATTACATCGAATATAACCTTGACATTTTTTACAAATAAATCACCTGAAAAGTTATTTGGGTGTTTCCAGACTTTTTGGACACCCTGTATAGCAGACTTTCAAAGGCGAAAAGCTGCCTCAAATTCATTGGGACATCTGTATGAAAAAAATTTTTATTTATAATTTTTAGTATTCGCATTTGTATATTTTGTAGTAATTGTAAATTGTTCATATATGCACCTCCCTATGTTATAATACCATAACTAATAATACTATGAAAAAAGGCATGGTACATTATTTTTAGAGTACTACTGTCCATATATCTGGAAGTTTTTTTGAAAATGAATATAAGATATCTAGTTTTTTTATAAGGTATTCTATATGATGGTCCCATTTCATGATGTAATCAAAAATAATACCTAAATATTTATTGCTATTAACTCTTTTAATTTTATCATTTTTAATTATTTCAAAATTATTTGGTACACTATCACAATAAATTTCAAATGTTATGTATACTGTTTTTTCTATATTTAGGGGTTAGTTTATTTAGATCAAGCCATATCGATACATCATTAAGATATTTGTTGAGTTTAATTTGTACTTCGGTCCATATTTCCCCAGAGGCCATTATTGACAGATCATCCGCATATGATAATATGGAGTCATGTGGCATTTTTGTTAATAAGTCATTTATATAGATTATAAACAGTAACGGGCCTAAGATAGTTCCTTGTGGCACTCTCGTGTTTATATTTTCAAAATCACTTCCTTTTTGACCAATTCTATCTTTTTGTTTTCTGTTATTTAAATAACTGGTAATTAATTTGTGTGGATTGCCTCTTATTCCGTATGTATAAAGTGTATCTAAGAGAATTTAGTGATTAACTGTATCAAAAGCCTTTGCCAGGTCCAGGAAAGCAATGGCTATAGGTTTACTTTGATCTAATTTGTCATAAATTGTTTTTGTAATGTAACTTAATGCATCTTTTGTTCCTAAATTTTTTATGAAACCAATTTGTTTTTTACTTACTATGTTACATTTCTTAATAAAATTTAGAATTCTATTGTGGATTATTTTTTCTAAAATTTTAGCTATGTTTGAAATTAAAAATATGGGTTTATAGTTGCCCATATCACTCCTTTTCCAAGCTTTATATATGGGTACTACTTCAGCTGATTTTAGAGCATCAGGCCGCTTGTATATTCAAATATACTCGCCTTCGGTCGACAGCGACTATCAGCGAGAAAGTGTGCTCCAAGGTGTCCCCTCTTCGAGCGCTCTCTCCTACTCGACACTCTCTCCCACCGAATACTTTCTCCGCCCAGGTCCGAGCGCGATCACGACAATTAAAAGTCGCGCTTCGCACGTATTCTGGCAGTTCATTCGGCGGCCTGAGCCGAGCCTCATCTAAGCGGACTGTACGCGCGCATTGAGCGCATATGGTTGAACTCGCCGCACCGCGTAAGGATATGATGAATATGTTACTCGTGATATTGCGGTCCGAGTAATCCGAAATTTTAGATTTAGTTAAAGTATGTTTACGAATTGCGAATTGTATGATTATAATAATAAGTTCTGTTATTTTTCGATTGTTACAGAGTTAAAACCGAGCGGCGTAACCCGTGAACGTATTTGTTTATAATATACAGGGTGATTCATTTTAATTGCCCCAGGCAAATATCTCGAAAAGTACGAGAGATGGAAAAAAACGTTAAATGTAAAAGTTGTAGGGTTCAGAGGGGGAAATCCAATGGTGACCTTGACCATGACCTTGGGGTCAAGTTTCAAGGTCATTTCAAAGTCAAAGTAGTTTTTTTCAATAGGAACACCAACTTTTGACCTCGGAAATTAAAAGAGCGGAAAATTTTACATTCAAACATGATGTTATGTCATGATTGGACCTTGATGCGACTGCAGAGGTCAACTAGACCCCATGACATAACATCATGTTTGAAGGTAAAATTTTCCGCTCTTTTAATTTCCGAGGTCAAAAGTTGGTGTTCCTATTTAAAAAAACTGCTTTGACTTTGAAATGACCTTGAAACTTAACCCCAAGGTCATGGTCAAGGTCACCATTGGATTTCCCCCTCTGAACCCTACAACTTTTACATTTAACGTTTTTTTTCATCTCCCGTACTTTTCGAGATATTTGCCTGGGACAATTATAATGAATCACCCTGTATATCGCTGATACTGATAATTCTTGCTTATTTATGTTTAATGAAATTATTGTTTTTATAATTTTGAGTCTATTAATTTGTACTGTTTTTGTAGTTTCTTTTAAATCTTCTCTTATATAAATAACAACTCCATCAGATTTGTTAATATTTCCTTCGTTGTAATAGACCTTATAATCTTTAATTTTAAAGTAATTATGATGTTCTAATTTCCAGGTCTCTGTGCATATTATTAGGCAAGGTTTTACTTTTAAGTTATTTATGTAAACAAGCAATTTATTAAAATTAGCATTTAGACTTCTTATGTTAAGGCATAGTATTAATTCACTGTTTGTAGTTAAATGTTTATTTAATGTTTTTAAGTTATTTGTGCTAATTTCATTTGCTGTTAATTCCATCTGTAAGTCTATATCCATTTTTTGCTTACGTTCGTGTATTTGCGTTCGGTGTCGTATTTGCGCTTGATGTCGTTGACTCGATTGAAACAAATTCGCACTCCTCTCGGATTTCTTATTGTTACCGATCGTTGAAATTGTGGCTTTTCTACCTTACCAAAATATCTTTGATAAGTCGGTCTAACTGGATAATCTGTCATATCTATGTATTTGTTTATTTTGTTTAATAATATTTGGCACTTCTCACTATCTATTGCCCTATGATTAATATCGTAATTAGTGTTAAATTTGTTATTATAGTAGTCACAGTTCGGGCACTTATGTTTGTCACTTTTGCATTGGTCAGCTGAGTGACTTTCCGCGCAATTGTAACATGTGGCTTGATTCTTCCATTTTTTGCGCTATGTCCAAATCTGGCACATTTGGTACATGGATTTGTGTTTATGATATCAAAAACTCTGCAGTTTTGATATCCCACAAATAGCCTGTTGTTGTTTTCTTTGATTTGTTTGTATATTGTTGGTGTCACTTCTAATATTGCATTTATAGATTTAGTTTTAGAGATCGAAAAAATATGTGATACTTCGCACTTATCTTCTATATTTTTAAAGTTTCTTTTTGAAAATCATGTCTATATCAAAATATCATCAAAAATATGTATAAATAATATCACAGTCAATTTTTAAATAATTAATACTTACGAAAAAGTCAATTTTAAAAGTAATATCACAGTAAGTAGATAAACAAATATACAGGGTGGCCCATCTCAAGTGACCCACCTAAATATCTCCGTTGGTAAGGCGAATAGAAAAAAAATGTTCAAACAAAAGTTGTTCAGGACAAAGGAGGACACCTAACTGTGGCATTAGTTTTGACCTTGATTTCAAATTTCAAGGTCATTTGAAGGTCAACTTTTGTTTTTTAAATAGGAAGCCCTATTTCTGATACCGGATTTTGAAAGAACATAAAATTTAGAGTCAAAAGTGTTTTTTAGCATTTTTTTGACTAAACGCATGGTTTCTGAGAAAAAAATTGGCTAATATTTAAACATTTTTAAACTCTTTAATTTTTTTTTCGAAAACGATGCATCTAATCGAAAAATTACTAAAAATATTATTGATTTAGAATTGCATGAAAAAGAAGGAGGTATTTTTTATTTTTCTAATTTTCAATTTTTTAGAATATTGTTTTTAAGACAATTGCACATAATTACGTCAGATTTTTATACTATAGTATACTATAGTATTTTATATTTTAAATTTTTTTCCAATTTTTTTTTAATTTTTTGATCAGTTAAGACTAATCCCTTCAATAAATAATATCCGTGAGCAGTTACACATTTTTTTTTAATCCTTACAACTAATTAAATTAAAATAAATTTTCTGTTTGAAAGAAATTGAATTAAAAATAATTAAAATAATAGAAAAAACCGCTGCCGATTTATTGGTACTTTGCTTTCTCAAACATGATTTCAAACTGCTTTTTTTATTCTCTTAATAATTATTCTCTTAATAATTATTATTATTAATAGTCGACCGAGGCGAATCCGAGGTAGTCAAACATGTGACCTGAGGCTCTTTTATTATCCATGTTTACTATTTTTTTGCTCGACAGTGTCGGAAAGCAGCAAAATCGTCTTGCGCAGCAGTCCGGAGATATCGCTTTCTGACCGGAGGGCACAAAAACTCATTTTTATTTCACATTCCAAATAAGAAAACATAATTTAATTTAAAAATTGCAATTTGTATACTATAGTATTTATAAAATAAATTGTATCTATAATATTTTCAGCAACAAAGCAGTACGTTAATAAGAAAATCGGATGCTGTAAATATAACATAATAGAAAATTTGAATCCATACATTCTGTTAAAAAGAATCGCCATTTCTGTACAAAGCAGTCCACTTTCAAAAAAACCGCCTGAACATTTTGGAACCAAAAAACAAGAATTGGCAAATGTTAGTACCAAGTTACTTTTCTTTAATCTTTTTACTGTCAGAGTTATGTTAACCGTTACTGTTACAGATATCACATTGTCCATCACGGACCATGCCACAGTTAGAATCACAACAAGAGCTAAGATCACGATCGAGATCTAAATCCCCCTCCAACACTGCCAGAAATGGTATATTAAAAACTATTAAAATAAATTATCATTTAATCGATTTGAAGGTCGACTAAAGCTTGTTTGTAACTTAGATTTTAAATAAATATATGATACAAGTCGATTATTTATCATTTTTATTCGATTTCTATCATTTTCAGTCATTTTAGCAGAAATCAGATCTTAGAATTGGTATATAAAATTTTGTTTTCAAATCATTAAATCTTAATTGACTTAATCATTGATTTTCTGCAGGAGAGTCACGGCTTAATTCAAGGAGCAAATCATGATCGAGATCACGCTCTGAATCACCGCTTCTAAGCGGAACACGAGAAGCCCAATTTCGAGGAAGATTGCCGTTCTTATCTGGTAGTACACCCCCTTCTACACATAACGATAGATCGTCATCACCTCGCGGTAGATCGTTATCATCTTGCAGTAGATCCTCTTCTACACATCCTCGTAGATCAAGATCATCTCGCGGTAGATAGATCAAGATCATCTCGCGGTAGATCAAGATCATCTCGCGGTAGATCAAGATCATCTCGCGGTAGATCAAGATCATCTCGCGGTAGATCAAGATCATCTCGCGGTAGATCAAGATCATCTCGCGGTATCAATCATCTCGTATCAAGATCATCTCGCAGTAAATCAAGATCATCTCGGGATAGATCAAGATCATCTCGGGATAGATCAAGATCATCTCGCAGTAAATCAAGATCATCTCGCGGTAGACCGTCATCATGTTGCAGTAAATCCTCTTCTACTGGATCACTATCTTCTATGAGTAATTTGTCACGATCTCGTAGCAGATCACGATTTCCTTAACGTAGAGAACGAATGTGGTCTCTTCTTGAGGAAATTGAAAATATTAGTGGTAAAATCTTTGTATATTTATATATTATCACGTCTGTCTTAAAATATATTCTATACATAAAAAATTGATGTTTATAGATTTAGAAATTGAGGAAGATGATATTGATGTACATTTTCCTCTACTACAAATGTACAAGCCGCGATTATACAACCAGTATCAGAAGCACAATCTTCTTCGACCTGCAGGTAATTGCTCATTATATTGTTCGTAATAAATATTTTTAAATATATATTTATAGGCATTTAATATTGTATTATAATAAAAAAAAAACAAAAGATGTGTCCAGATTAATGATGTACTATTTACCTTTTAGCAGTTCCTGAACAGTAAAATCCGTATGAAATTTTGGAAAATAAGGTACTAGTTATATATTAAAAAAATTATATAGTATTCAAAGTATAAATTATTGTAATAACTTCTTGTAGATATATTTAGGATCAGGGATCAAAGTAGGTAAACAAACGAGTCAATCAATGAAAAAAAAGGGTGTGCAAAAGATGGCCAAGAAGACGGCAACCGTTATTTGGAAAAACAAACTGTCTGAGATATGCTTAGACTACACTAAAATAAAAAGCATACAGCGTATTCCTGGACGTGGTTCCGTAAAGTTGGCAGATCCAAAAAAGTTGGAATTATTTTTAGGTAGGTCATTATTTTATTTTTGAATGAACTGACATTATGCATTACTCTTTACCTCCCTGTTAACCTCAACTTCTCTTCGAACATCCCTACCCCTCTAACCTATTCTACCTTGCTCCCTTTGCACCCTTTCCATCACCACCTTGTTCCCTTAATTACTCCGTTTCCCTTCCTTCCTTCTCTGTTGTAAATCCCCTTTATCTTTTCTATCTTCCTGTCACTTCCTTTTTCCTTCCCATTCCTATGCCCTACCTTCCTCCAATACTCCTCCTACACTCTCTCCCATTTCTATTCGTTTCCTTCTTCCCAACCTTATCTCTGCCACCCAATTCTTCGTCACTATCCCGCCCTCCACCCCTACCCTTCCGTCCCTACGCAACCCTCTTACTCAGTCTATGTCTCTGTCTCTATGCCTCCACCCCCCTCGTACACTCTCGTACACCCGCCCTCCCTACCCTTATCACTTTTCCTCTTCCCTTTTCTACGCCTCCATCCCCCCTCCTTTTTCCCTCCTTCCCTTCCTATTTCTGTTACTTGCCTCGTTTTCCTCACTTGCTTCATATCTCTCTACCTCTCTCTTTCATACCTCTCTCTCTCTCTCGGTAAGGAAGCATCGTTTTCACATCGCTCTTAAACTTTTTCGTTCCTCTCATCGATTTTTCTACTCTTCTGAGCGAGAGTTGTTGCAGGTGAAAGTCCGTTTGGACTGCTTCTATAAAAAATATTACTTTATATTTTTCGTGAAGCACCTTGCAGTCCTGGCTGGCTTTATAAAACACCTGCACTGATGTCGATGTGTCTATACATTTTTGCTGACTTTCTCACGAGGAGCATTCATCGTTAGCTATTTCTTGCCATCATACTACTGCAGTACTAGCCGTCATTCCATTGCAGCTGCGGTTGTGACATAGTGTTGTGTAATTAATTTATTTATTAGAAGTGTTATAACTAGGTTAGTGAAATTAGGTTAAGTGAAAACGTGCTCTATTAGTTTTAAGCTTCCGGTATCGATGCTAGCGCTTAATCTTTGTCGCGACTGACATTGTTATTATGCATTGTTTCACGTGCTTGGTCGGTATCAGCGAATGCGTCTTTACAACATGCCCAGTTGTGTACACTGTAAGCATCTCATAGTATACCAACGTGTCCGATGTAATGGTTGCTTAAAGTTTTTTCATGAAAACTGTATTCCGCGTTATCTAGCCAGCAATAAGCCTAAGCTAAGTTGTTGTGTGAGGAGTTTTTCAGACATAAATCAGTGTAACTCTGGACTTATAGGTTCGCGATCTATTGAACAGGCTATTGCCCGTACTTCAAATTTCGACTCGGTGCGTGATTTTGATCCAAATAATTGTAGTTCTTTGACTTGCTCTTCGTCACTTAACCAGTCGATTTCATCAAATATGTCCTCCAACGGAAACCCTATAAATCATTCTTTTAATTTTCCGCTGAATAATGGTAATTTCCAGCAACCTCAATATGCTCAAATGCAATTAGGTAATCAACAAATGCAGAATTCATTTGTTAACCCTGTACAGCATGATTCTGTTATACCGGCTCAGTCTCCTAGTTCGAATGCGCAGCTCCCTCCAAATTGTACTCAAATGTCCTCCGCGGATCGCTCAGGTTTAATATATCAAATGTTACACTCACTCTCTGAAGAGCACAGAGAGTTTAGAGCCACGCTCTCTGATAACACGCGTCGTATTACTCTTCTAGAAAATCAACGTGATGTCTCTGAAACTCGATTTTCTAACGAAATTAACCATTTGAAGGAGTTGCGTAGGCGAGGCTCATCTACTGCTGAACTTAAGGTGAATTTCCCTCGAACTGATTCCGATATCGAATTGAATTATGAGATGTTGGTTAAGAAACTTTTTGATATCTTAAAATTGCAAGCATTGTCAAGCGACGTTATTGATATCCGTGAAATCAAACCTAAACCTAACTCAAATGTTGTGGCTTCTACTAGTAGTAATAATGTAAATACAAATCAGGCAAAAACATTTACTTCAATTATTGTTAAATTTAAGTCCAGCGTCATCAGCCAACATGTATTAAATGCTAAGCGTAGGCATGGTCTGATTAAACTGAATGATCTTATTGATACAAATTGCGATCGACCTATTCAAGTTCACGAGTGGTTGCCTCCATTGCTTAATGATTTACGCATAATGGCCAAGGATATTGCTACAAAAAAAGGCTACAAGCATGTTTGGGCTTCTCACGGTTGTATTTATGTTAAGAAAACCGATGACTCAATTCCGATTGTTATTAGTACTGAATTAGACATAACTAATATTGTATGACATGCTGCCGAGTCATGTAACCTCACCCGTGTGGTAATTAAACCCAATGTACGAGTTGCTCATGCAAATGTAAATTCAATTCGCGATCATTTTTCCGATGTGCAAGATTTAATCTTAAATAAAAATATCGATGTTTTTGCTCTTAATGAGACTTGGCTTACTCCTGATATCCCTGATAATGTTATTGCTATTGATTCCTTTAGTTTTGTTCGCAATGATAGAGGGTTAAGAGCTGATTCTACGTGTAAACGTAGCAAAAAGAACAAAATTGTATATGTTCAAGGCGGAGGCATCTTAATTTATTTGCGATCGGGTTTATTGTTTAAAGTTTTGGCTAAGTCTAACATTAAGAGCGTTAATGAAACTGAATATATTATACTTGAGATTGCATTTGAGAGTGGGCAGCGTGTATTATTGGCGTCAGTTTATAGAAGACCAAAGGGACATGTATTAACCTCATTTTTTAAGTTAGTGTACTCATTTTATCATTTGTATTCAAATGTAATTATTCTCGGTGATTTAAATTCAGATCTTTAAGTGACCCTCAGTCGTCTAACTATTTTTACACCGAATCTTTAAAAAATCTTATTAATGACTATGGTTATCATAATGTTCCCTTTGGTCCTACCCATCATGTTACTCGACTTGGTACATGGCTCGATGTAGTGCTTCTTGATGCATCTGAAAAGCTTTTAGCTTTTGAAAAGTCAGTGGTTCCCTTCATAAGCAACCATGACTATCTCATTGTAGATTACAATTTACCATCACCAGTTTATTCACCTAAGATTGTGGTTACGCGTGATTTTCGTAAATTTAATAGCGACTATTTTGTAAATAAATTGAAAGCACGCGTGGATGCTTCCCCGTTTTCGAATTTCATCGACAATGATCCTAATGCCCTACTCACGACTTTTAGGGAAGTTGCGTTAGATCTCTTGGATGAGCTTGCTCCCTTTTCCGAGCGAGTCATATCGAAGACACCTGCCCCGTGGTTTAGTAAATCATTGAGAGAGCGATGTAAAGAGCGTGACAAACAATTTAAAAGGGCTAAACGTGAGAAATGTATTTTACTTTTGGCCCAATATAGGGATATGCGTAGGGTATTAAAACGTGATATTATCTCTACCAAGGAGAAGTTTTTTACCACGAAATTTTCAAAGTACCAGTGATAGTAAGAAAACTTGGGCTTTGTTAGAGAAACTGGGAGCTCTTGGCAAGAAGTTAGCCTCACCAATTGGTGTTTTCTCTCCGCATCAGCTTAATTTGCATTATGCTTCAGTTGCTACTGCCCATTCTCTCTGTTCAACGAGTGAGTTGGCTTCGATTATGGGCATCCCTTTGAATACAGAAGCGCCAGTTTTCGATGCTGTCGAGTTTTCCCATATGGATGTCTTACATGCCGCCACGTCAGCTCTCTCGAAATGTAAAGGCCGCAGTGTTGATGATCTGGCGTTGAATTACGTTAGTGGCTCTCTTTGCATTGTATCAAAGTTCATGACGCTTATTTATAATTCCTCTCTGGCTATAGGTATTTACCCTGATCTTTGGAAGAGAGCTTTGATTATACCATTAAAAAAGGGCACTAAGTTAAATACGCCATCCGATACCCGCCCAATAGCAAATTTAGCTCACTTTGCTAAAGTTTTTGATAAATTGATCAGTACTCAACTCATAGATTACTTGGAAGAGAATAACCTTCTTTCTCCTTTTCAGTCTGGTTTCCGTAGACATTTTAGTACACAATCAGCACTAATTAAGATTACTGACGATATTCGACGAGGCATTGATAATAAGATGGTCACTATCCTACTCTTGTTTGATTTTCAGAAAGCCTTTGATACTGTTAAGCATTCTACTTTGTTGCGTATAATGAGAGAGAAAAATTGTTCGGATAGATTCATTAGGTGGTTCCATTCATATCTCACGGGTAGATCGCAAGCAGTATTTGATTTACGTGGACTCTTAACCGATTTTTTGAAATTGACGTCTGGCATCCCGCAAGGTTCAAATCCTGGTCCTGTGGCATTCTTGATACTTATCGATGGCCTTGTAAATTGCCTCCGACATTGCACTGATACTTGCATGCTATTTGCGGATGATTTCCAGATATACTTGCAATGTAAGCGCACTGATTTGGGCTTTATCATTGGCTTACTCAATGAGGATGCAGCTAATGTTGTTTCTTGGTCGCTGAACAATGATCTCTCCCTTAATTACGAGAAGACCATTGCAATTGTTTTTGGCTCGGATCAAATGTTAAATAGGATCTCTATCCCTCAACTTTCTCCGATTATGTTAAACGGACACACGATAAAAATTGTTGATTGTGTTAAAAATCTTGGTGTCATGTTATAGTCTGACCTTAGTTGGAACAAACATATTTCTCGAGTCATCTCTCAAATTCATGGTGATCTTAAGCGACTGCAATTCAGAGCCCACTTTTTATCGTTTACTATTAAGAAGTAGCTGGTCACCTCATTTATTTTCCCACACCTTGATTATTGTTGTCTGGTTTACTGTGACCTTCCTGCTTATCTTAATAAAAAGTTGCAAGTTCTACAAAATCATCTAATTAGATTTATATTTCGTTTACGGAAAGATGCTGCTCTTGAACCTTTTATGAAAAAGTTACATTGATTGACAGTATCTGATAGAAGGAAGTATTTCATGTCCGTCACCACTTATAAAACGTTAAGCGAAGAGAAACCTGGTTATCTTCTTCCTCTCTATCCAAAGCTTGTGAGTGATGTAAGGAGATCTCAACGTACGCTTACGACAGCATCATCGTCGAAGTTCGATATTCCTACACCTTCGACAACCACTTACAGCTTGTCCTTCAGTATCCAGGCTATGAATCTCTGGGATTCTCTCCCTATCTCGATTAAATCTAAGCCCTCCAGTCAGGCGTTTAAAACGGCGATATTTAATTACGTCTTAGGCAGGGATTGTGATACATTAGATTTTTAAATTTGATTTACTTTATATATTATGTTATATTATGCTGCGTTTAGCGAGAATTTATTGTATTATCTAAGAATTTGTTTTTTATCTTAAGCTCGATTTATTTCACTTATTGAATCTAAATTTACCTGTATATTTCATAATTTTGTTATTATTTTTAATAATTTTTGCGGTATACGGTCCAATGCGACCTTAATACCGAAAATAAACTAGTTTCAATTCAATTCTCTCTTATTCGCTTCGTTCCACCCACCCTTCAAGCCTTCTTTTCATCCCTTGTTCCCTTATTCGGTCTTATATCCTCCTCCTTACCTCAAACTTTCTCCATCCTACCCTCCCTATCTCCTTCTTCCCCTACCTCGCCATTTAACTATTAGCAATCCCTCCCTCCCTCCATATTTTTACCCATATCTTCCTTCATGACCGCTTAGTCCCTATCTCATCATCTCTCTTCACTCTACTACTCTTTTTTACCACTCCTATTTACTACATTATACCTCCCACCGCCTTTTTTCACTATCATCATATTTCCTCTCCCTTTCTTCATTCTCTTCCTGTTACTCTCCCTTCATTCCTCCGTTTCTACCCCTTTCTCCATTACACCATTCCTTTCCTCCCTTCACAACTTCATATAACGAATTGGAAAGGAACCAATCGCTCACATCACTTATTCTTCCGTTATTACAAGATCAGCCATTTCACAGTTTGGCATTTCAGCAGCGAGTGTAGATTAAGTGCTCAGATGATCTTCTCTTTTCAGCCCCGGGAAGTGCATAGCTAGCAGGTACTAATGTCTCGTTTCCATCTACCGTCTATTCATCCGAGGAGGTTCTTAGTTTGCCTAAGATATTGGCTGTAGGCCTGGCCAGGACCCGATTTAGCCTTGCCACTTCGGGTATACCATAGGTCCTACTTGCTAACAGTAGCGCTTTCATCCTTCTTTCTTGAAGACTTCTCGTTCCACTATTCCTTTGCGCTTCCGCCACTTCCTTAACAGTTGTCATTATCTCTCTCTTCTGTAATGTCTATGGCACAATGCTATCTTGCATTTGTCTGTGGGCTGCCTCTATATCACCCTTCGTCAAGAGGGCCACACGTCTGTGTCAGTGTCTGGTGATGTAAGTGTTGAGCATATCCGAGCTCACCCCGAGTGCTGCCGCAAGAGTTGTTCCTTGGTTGACCTTACAAACATAGCCTCTATCACCTCCTATCAAGTTATTTATACACTATAATGATCCGTACATTGTAGTTTATTTTGATTGCTGATTTGCGCTGCAGTGGCGCATTTATATCTGTTTGCTTCCGGGATCTGCCTAAGTCTCGCTTCTTCGTCTGCTGCTGCTGCGGTTGTAGTTGTAGTTATTGCGCATCTGGGCCATCGTGCCAATTGCGTTGACAATTTTTAAGTCGTTCGCATGTGCAAAGCTTGTAATGGGGCAGACTAGCTGCCCGTACAAAACCTGCCTAGTCCGAGAAGCAACAGGAAAGCCCTTACATGGAGTCCTTAGAGTAGGAGCGTAAACCGTGGAGAGCTCTCCAATACAGATAACATACCTACCCGAATAAAGGCTAAACACACACACTACACATCCCTTTCCCTAAACCCTCACTAAAGGCCCTACAACCCTCACAAAATCCCACCCGCACTCTCCACTAATGTATCTCGCAGCACTGTGAAGAAGATGCGAAGGAGGCTGCAAAAAAATCCAAGAAGAAGACGTTGGGTACGTTCACTGGCTGCACTGCCTGAGAGGGAAAATCATCCAAGGAGTGTCAACCTAATGTAGGAATAAAAACATCAATACGGGCCAGCATAAGATGCACAGCAGAGTAATAGCAAGGAGAAGAATGATCAGACCATCACAGCGAGAGGTTAGATTGACCTATATTTCAAGTCACGGAATCAACCATTTAAAAGCAGATGGCCTTCTCCGAAGTTGATTACGGACTCCCGATGGATCTCCTCGTGGTATAGTTCTTCCGCTGCGGAGCCAGAAGGATCCCGTACTCTACAAAACGATGAGTAAAACTATCAGCTGACAGACTACGATAACGGAACAACATAAGAAATTACTAACGAGCCCGACTGGAAGAGTGCCCTGATCTCCTATAAATGAAATCTGCAAGAGGCGAGGCGGACGTGGACGTCTACCACGTGGCCACAGCTGATTCCAGCATCACCCTCATACGGATTTCTCTCCCCCATAATTATTGTATTTTTCCCTCCGAAATTCCCGCGAACGTAATCCGCGCCGCGCACACCTATCCACCGACAAGTGTATTCCCCTAAGCCAGGAGGCAATATATATTTTAGAGAAAATTCACCAGTGTTCGTGTTTGATTTCTAAGTGTTGGGTGTGTTGTGAGGTGGTGGGATGAGGCTGATTCTCAGCAAATCGCGAGTGCACCGGCTACCTTGAGTGAGTAGCTGAGTCCGCGTCGTCAACGGAGCGTGCAGCCATTGCCACGTGTACGTGGTAGTCTCGGGAGGACCCCCTACCCTGGGAAAAAGAATTCTCAACCTGAGAGAGAGAGAGAGAGGTGCAAACCCCAGCCTCTAGCATTTTCCCTCTCACAAAGTGGCCCCCAACCACAGCTCCCAGACCACGCTGCCGAGACGATGCGCCGCCATCTTGGAAGCCGAAATTTTTTTGCCACGTGTTCGTTTTTCCCGTGTTCGATTTTTTTTAGGTTAAGAAGTGAGAATTTATTTGTTGTCTTGTTTTATTTTTTCCCTTTCAGAAAATTTGGAAGTGTTGACCAAGAAAATTGCAGCAAATCTCCGCGTACAATTTTTGGAATAGTACATTACGACACTAGGCACGAAAGTTGGAATTTCGGAGCGTGCATGATATGACGTCCGAGGCGAAGCCGAGGACGTCATAATGCACGCTGAGGACTTCCAACTTTCGTGCCTAGTGTTGTATACTATTTTTCTTTATTCCCGGCCGAAAGTACGTTCAATAATAATTAAATACTGAATTAAAACGCATTACTAATATACTCGGTCTGCTGCATTTACTTTCGGTCTGAGCGATGCGGTGCTAACTTCAATTCACTCGCGCTCTTACACGGCGAGTTTTTCTTTCGGCTTGGTGCATATATTTATCTTGAGTATGTTTTATTATCATATTATAATATTTTTTATATTAAATATTTTCTGTTTTTGATGCCCGGCCGACTTTTGCAAAACCGAGGCGAAGCCGAGGTTTTGCTGGTCGGGCCGGGCATCAAAAACAGAAGCAAAGATAAAAATAAATATCGGACAAATATTACAGAAAACTATTTTCTTTGTTACATTTGCACGAAATAATGTTAAAGGTACAATTATTGAAAGTACAATTTTCAAATTCTACATTATGTTTTTGTAATTTTGAATTTATACAATCCTGAGTTGGTCCTCGTGAATCAGAATCTTCAAGATTGTTTCTTTTCATACAAGGTGGTTGAATGTTAATGGTTTCGTTATTGAAATTTAGTTTGACGGAAGGTTTCGATGTAAATAATTTCGTAGTGTTGGTGATTGAAGAAGATTTATCTTTTTTAGCAGGTGGTGTAAGAATAATTCTATTATTTGCTGTTTTAAATTGAATTTCAATTTCTTCATCTAAAAAATAATTTCTTTATTAAACAAAAGTAGTGTAAATGATCATCAATCTTTGAGATTTTTTTCTTACCTGTAGGTGCTTCAGCAGTTGTACTGTTGTTAAAATTAAGTTTAACGGGTGCGTTTGCAACAATAAATTTTTTATCGCCAATGGATGACACTTTATTTTTATTTGTTGGTAGTGTCAGTACTTTTGTGCTTTTGCTTGTAGAAGCAATTTCAACCATGTTAGTTCCATCTAAATTATTTTTATTAATTAAAAGTAACATGAATTTTTATATACTAGAGCAAATCTTTTTTTATATGCTTACTTGAAATCGGATTAAGATTAACAGCGGGAAATTCGTCAGAATAATCTGACCAGTTCAAGTCGAAATCGAGGGATTTAGATATTTGTTGAGTACTGCCTGCCTTTTTATTCATTAATACTTTCGACTGATGATTTGTGGATGAATTTCCTTTAATAATACCGTCGAAAATCAGTTGTCGGTTGTGCAGAGAATTTTCTATATAGCCTTGAGCTATATTATCTGAACGCCACCTGCCTAATTGCTTAATCATCTGCATATTGGCACCAGATTCAGAAAGAAGGGTCGCTGCTGTTCTTCGAAAGCAGTGACCAGTGTATCTTTTTTTATTTTCTAAATTTAGATAACTAGCAATATTTCCGGTACTTCAGCTATCTTGTGCTTGCCGATGTTTTGTCGAGTACATTTGCCATTGTGATATTGAATAAAAAATTTTTCACTGAACTGACCAATTGGTCTTAATAGTATATAATTTTTTACTTTATCATAAAAAAGATTGCCTATAATGAATTGTCCAGGGTATTCATTTTTATTGTGTTGTACTGACACAAGAAATCTGTCATTTAAATCTTCGATATCTGTACATTTCATATTAGATATTTCGTCGCAGCGGAGTGCACCACAAATTCCAAACACAAGAATTACCTGCGAACGTTAGAAATATAAGAGTGCAATTTAGTTGAGCACAAGAGGGAGCTAAAGTATTAATTAAATGTAAATGATTATTACCTTTGATGCTAAATATGTATTGTCCGGTGCTTCTGTCATAAATTTGACAATTTCATCCCATTTTAAAGTTAACGATTTTTTAGGTTTATAACCTTTCGCATTTTTTTTTAACAGAGCTTTCAAATTTAAAAAGTTCTTGATGTCAATATCTTCATGCGTACTTAAAGTACTTCGCAACATACTCCACATGCTCCACAGAGTAGATGGTTTCAATTTTTCTTTCATTGTATTAAAATAAACAATTAAATTGTTTTCATGATTGTTTGATAAATAATTTTTATTTTCTATTTGCCACTTTTTGTAAGTATTGTAAACTAATAAATATCTATCGGAGGATTTTTTCGGTAATGTTTCCGTTTGCACAATAATTTTTGCTTCATCGTCAAAATTTTTAAGTATTTCTTCCTCGTCTGTAGAACCATCAGAGGATTGGTCCATTTTTTACTAACTTAAATGTCTTTTTTAAACCTGAAAGGTACAGGTAGTAAACTCACGTCTTTATTCTCGTTTCTTTTCGCGCTCGGCGTTGGGAAGTCGAAAATACAATGCGCGTGTGAGGTTAAATTCACATTTATTAGGTTAAAAATATTTGTTCATTTATTTATATTATTAGGTTAATGTATGGACGCTTTAGCGTTTATTTTTTGCAGTCAGTCAGAGCATGATATTAGCCGACAAAGCAGCAGCAAAAGCGGCACTTTCGGTCCGCTATATTGAACTCGAAAATGCGTACTTTCGGCCAGGGGATAAAGAAAATTCTTTTGTGTGTTGTAGAAATTTTTCTTCGTTTCAGTGAAAATTTTGAAAATTCAGTTTTCGACGGATTTCAACAGAAGAAAGTCTAACAACGCTGGAAAAATAGGATTTTCGAATTTCTAATTGTGAAATAAATTTTCATAGCCATTTTCCGGAACAAAAATTCAAAATTGAGATTGAGGAAGAATTAGATCCAGGACAACCCAGAGGACGAGGGAAAAATAGAATTTCGAGTTTTCTTCTGTGGAAAAATTTTCTACAGACAATTTTCCGGAAAATTATAGAAATTGGATTTTCAACGGAAATTGGCAGAACTCGACCCACAGAAACAAGGAAAATTAGTCATTTGAAATTCCCTCTGTTGGAAAATTTTTTATTGAGAAAAGAAGATCCCCAAAATTTTTTCCCCCGCGCATAATCCCGTCTATCGACCCTGAACGCCCATTTGAGTAAGCGAGTGTGGCATTTCTAAAATTTATATTATTTTATTGATTAAAATTTTATTTATTTTTGTATTTATTGTAAGATTGCCCAGACGGCCAGATTTTTAAAATTGGAATCGGCCTGTCTTGGAATACTTGCAGTTAGAAATCCCAGCGCATACAGGTCGTCGGTTGCCAGTAGGAAAATACAATTTATTGTTAATTTTTCTCCCTTTTTGTCATTTTTTTTTTAGGAAGATTTAGGATTAAATTTAAGAAGATTGAAAGCGAATTATTCTATCTTTTCTCCTTTATTTTAGGAAGATTAAGTACGGTAATCGCCAGATTTATCAATTTATTTATTGTTAACTATATTTATCCGTCAAAATTGACGAAGGGCAACCGACACCGCTGAGAATCTCCACTCTTCGCTACGTGACGCAGTTGAAATATTATAAATTGGCTTTCAGTAGTTCGCATACTCCCACGGATTCAAAAACTCGGTTTAAAGAGTCCGGAGTCTCGCGTTTACTTAGCTCAATAAATAATATCCCCGCGCCCCGCGAAATGGATATTGACGCGTCGACTAGTATTTGCGCTAAATGGGTAAAAAAGAACGTAAAGGAAAACGACCAGATTAAAAGGGAATATAGGCAGATTAGTCAGTTACAACCCGCGCCATTAATTAGAGTATTAGTTCACGCAGGGATAAACAGAGAAGGATCGACCACGATGTTAAGAGACAGATTATTAAGAGCAAAATGTAGAGAGGAAATGAAGTTTAAAAATGTCCCGTGGAATGTAGAATATGATGAGGTAGAAGAAGAAGAGGTGGAGGAGGATAACGAGAGTGAAGAAGAAGGAGCGATGGGGCTAAAAGTAAATACAGAATTGGAGGAGAGATTGCAAAGAGTGCAGATTAATCCCACAGTACTGACTATGGTAGCTACAACGATGACGACGACCAGCACGATAGTTACAATAAGTGATGCGGCACAAGCGCACATCCAGCCGACAGCCCCAAGAACGACAACGAGTTTGGCTTTAGGAGTTCGGGAATGGCCGTTTGACATACCAACACCAATTCCAATTCCTTGGCCAAGTCAAAGAAGTATGGGACATAGTACGGCAAGGTTTCAATTGGAAGAAAGTAGACATCGATCTAACCGACTACTGGAAAATGTGCCGACGCCACCAACAACGCAGTTAGACTATGCTGACCAAGTATCGACGAGTGGATTGTCCATAAAAATGGAAGAACTAAATCAAGAACCAGCAACCACAGTTGGTCTGAGGGTAAATCAGCAAGGAGGAGCAATACCCAGAAGAACGGATAAAGAGCCCGAAGAAAGTAGGAGAAGTGCAGGAACGAGTAAAAGAAATGAGTTAGATAGGTTAGGCCTCCTCGATCCTCGCGACACACAGAAAATGAACCCTCAACATCCCCCTTTACCCCCGCATACCCAGCAAACAGGCGTCAATCCCCGCGTCTAACCCCGTCAGAAATCCTATACCAAATAAAGAAGAAGAGAACCCCCAACCCAGGAGGGAAGGAGAACAACACGGAGATAAGAACACGACAAACACAGAAAAAGAAAAAAGGCTGACAAGAGGCAGAAGTAGAAGTAGAGAAGATAGAGATGGAAAAAAAATTCCCGCAGTTCCCCCAAAAGAAAAAGCAGAAGTAGAGAAGATCGAGAAACAAGGAAGAATTCCCGCAGTTCCCCCAGAAGAAGAAGCAGAAGTAGAGAAGACCGAGATACAAGGAAAAATTCCCGCAGTTCCCCCAGAAGAAGAAGCAGAAGCAGAGAAGATCGCGATGCAAAAAGAAATTCCCATAAAACCCACAGAAGTAGAAGTAGAGATAGAAGAAGTGAGAAAAGGAGCACCCGCAGTCCCCCAGAAGAAGTAAGAGTAGAGATGCGAGAGATCAGAAGGAAAGTACTGAGAAATCCCACCAAGAAAAAAATAAAGAACCACAAGGAGAAAATAAAAAGTCAACGATACCCTATAGAAGTCGGAGCAGAGATTCGAGGGCAAGTAAAAGAAGTGATCACGGATCCCACAAATGTCATGGCAGAGAATCGAGAGTGAGCAAGAGGAGCCATAGAAGTCGAAGTAAAGACTCAAGGAGAAGTAAAAGAAGTCACCGTGAGTAAAGAAGTCGCAGTAGGGATAAAAAGGAACGTAGTAAGTCCCGATCATCCCGCAGGAGTAGGAGTAGGAGTTCCTATGGAAGTAGAGACAGAAGTCCCCAACGGAGGTTACAGAGAACATATAGAGTGCGAGCAGACAGTAGGGAAGATGAACGAAGAGATGATAGAGACAGGCGCGATAGGAGAAGAAGCAGGAGTGACGAGAGAGGACATGAACGACACGGTGACGGGAGAAGACGCGACGCCAGTCTGGACATGAAGATCTCCAAGCTATTCGAAACATGGCGAATCACATATAACGGCAAAGGCCATGGAGCAGCAGAGGAGTATCTATTGAATGTGGAAGACTGCAAGGACAGCCACCGGCTATCAGACGATGGAATGTTGCGAGCCGTCCCGTGCACCCTGACGGAGAAGGCGTGTCAGTGGTTTAGGACGATAAAAAGGGACGTAAGAACCTGGAGTGAATCCAGGAGGGAATTCAAACACTAGTATATGGTGGAACGAGAAGACGAGGACATACTGATGCACGCACGTGCTAGAACGCAGGGCGAAGAAGAAGGAATCGCCGAGTTCATAACAGCACTGAAATCGATCTTCAAAATCCGTTTTAGGGATTATATTTTCGACGATTTCGCCGATACCCACGCCTTAGGCAGGATTTACGAGAAGGAAAAGGAGAATATAGCCCGATTTAGACCATCACCGCTCCCTGAAAAGTCGTCAGTCCCAGAAGATGCGTTTATCCACCCCAAGAAGACGGAGGAGGTTGCGGCAGTGGAAGAAGAGAAGAAGCAGACCCAGAAGAATCCCCCGAAGTAAAAGAAACCAGCGCAAGATAAAGGTAACAATGGGGAGGAAAGTGAGGCTCAAGAAGTCGCAGCTGCGGCAAGCCAAACCCCGCAAGCACAGATAATAATCCCAGCACTTAAGAGTACAGAAGAGTATAAAATAGTTCAGGAAATAGAGAATTGTTACTCTCACAGCACGCCACCTCAGAAAGGAAGAAGGCCGGCCGTTTTAGAGTATAATTTTCCCAACTCCCCATGGAAAGGAAGTATGCAAAAGGAAGAGGACGTGATACGGCAGACCCTAAGAGAAGAAATACGAGGCAACATTGGCAACAAAACTTCTCTAGGATCAAGTATCGTGAAAGAAGAGAAGTTTCCCCTAGAAGAGAACCCGCCCCAAGAAGAAGAGTATCCCCAACCCCTAACCCTCACAAATTCAACACCCCAGCCCCCGAAGAAGATGTTACCATGTATGCCCAGAAGGGCTCAGCCCAAAGGACTAAATATCGGACAAGCCCTAGCATACTTGTACGGTAAACGTCCGGCACCTCCATCGTTTATGGACGTTGAACCTGGCGAATGGCACACGAGGTGCTCATCACCACTTCAAGTCCAGGGAGGGGGGAAAGCTGAGGCAAGCTCAGCAAAAGCCCAGACCGCAGACGACCCAAACGCGCCAGTGGCAGGTCTCCAGATGGATAATTGAAAATACCTGTGTGTGGCACTAGGTGGAGAAAGATATCGAGCCCTCTTGGATCCTGGAGCGAGAAGTAGTGAAGATGTATCAAGAAGGAGTGATAGAACCCTCAGCGAGCAAATGGTGTAGCGCCCCAGTAGTCGTGAAGAAACCGGTCGGATCGTTTAGGTTTTGCATAGATTCTCGCCCCCTGAATAAAGTGACCCGAAAAGATGCTTACCCCATACCCCGCGTTGACGATACCCTAGACAAATTGAGGAAGGCAAGATTTATTTCCAAAATCGATCTGAAGAGTGCCTATTACCAGATCCTCATGGAACAGGACAGTAAGCAATATACAGCTTTTGCAGTTCCTGGGCCTGGTCTGTGGCAATTTATCAGAATGCCCTTCGGTTTAACCAATGCGCCGATGATGTTCCAGAGGTTAATCGATGCTTTATTTGGGCCCGAAATTGAACCATTTGTCTTCGGATACTTGGACGATACAATCATTGTCACCAAAACCTTCGAAGAACACGTGAAATGGCTGGAGTTCGTGCTACAGAGGCTGCAGGCAGCAGGATTATCTGTTAACCGTGCTAAATGCGAATTCTGTTGCCCTCGCGTTTCATACCTAGGTTTCATCCTCGATAGTGAAGGATTGCGCCCCGACCCCGAGAAAGTAGCCCCTGTTTTAGAGTACCCCGCGCCCCAGAATGTGAAGCAGTTGAGAAGGTTTCTTGGCATGCTAGGTTGGTACTCACGCTTCATCGAAAACGACTCGGAATTGAAGGTACCGTTACTGAAGCTCCTGAAGAAGGACCAAGAATGGATGTGGGAGGCAGAGCAGCAAGAATCGTTTGAAAAACTTAAGCTTGCGCTCACGACCGCTCCAGTCCTGGCTAGGTCTGATTTTGGAAAGACGTTCACGGTCCAATGCGATGCCAGTAATTTCGCTTTAGGTGCAGTACTAACCCAAGAGCATGAAGACGGAGAGCACCCCATAGTCTATGTGAGCAGAGTCCTTATCCCCGCGGAGAAGAATTATACGACGACAGAAAAAGAGTGCCTGGCATTGGTGTGGACGATAAAGAAGTTGCGTCCCTACCTTGAACGCTACCACTTCAAGGTCATCACGGACCATAGCGCATTAAGATGTCTGCAAAATCTCAAAGAGCCGACAGGGAGGCTAGCGAGATGGGCCATCGAAATGCAGCAGTGGGACATGGAAATCATCCACCGGAAGGGAGCACTTCACCAATTGCCTGACGCTCTGTCTCGTATGCATGAGGAAGAAGTAGAAGTTGCAGCGTTTGAAGAGATTGAAGATGAGTGGTACGAGAGGCGTGTTGAAGAAGTGAAGGAATTCCCCGCGAAGTTTAGAGGATGGAAGGTCGAAGAAGAAATATTGTATCGATATCGTGAGGACCCCCTTCTCGATCCTATTTTGACCCCGGAGGAAGGTTGGCGAGTGGTCGTGCCGGCCAATCACCGTGCGTCTGTGCTAGACGAGGCACATCGCGCACCTTCATCGGGTCATTTAGGTATCGAGAAAACCTACGATAGGATCGCGAGAGATTACTATTGGCCGGGAGTATGGTACGATGTTCGTGCATATGTCTTGAGTTGCCCCGAGTGTCAGGCATGCAAGACATCACAACAAGGACCACAAGGGATGATTGGCAGGCGGATCGCGGAACAACCGTGGATGGTTGTGGCTGCCGACTTGATGGGGTTTCCGCCGAGTCGCAGCCAACACAAGTACATCATCGTGTTCATGGACCTATTTACAAAATGGGTCGAGATGAAGCCACTGAGGCGAGCCGACGGGAAGTCGGTGGTGAGGGACTTTGGGAGTTGCTTCTCTTTAGGTGGGAAACGCCGCGCTATTTTCTAACAGATAATGGAAGGGAATTTGCAAACAAGTTTCTGGAGAAGACTTTGAAAGAATATAGCGTAGTCCACACCACCACCCCACCTTACCAACCTCAAGGAAATCCCGTCGAGCGAGCTAACAGAACGCTAAAAACCATGATCGCGATGTATGTCGAAAACAACCACAGAGATTGGGATGTCCGCCTCCACGTATTTCGCCATGCCGTCAACACCGCAACCTAAGCGACTTTAAAAGTATCTCTCGCGTCCCTAAATTATGGCCGACAGCCAACCCCAGTGAAGAGCTTGAGAAGAAGAGTAGAAACCCCGCGTGACGTAACCCCCATTGACCCAGAAGTGTGGAAAGACAGGATGAAGAGGCTCGATGCGTTGAGAGATCTAGTGGCAAGGTTCATCGATGAGGCGAAGGAAAAACAAGGGAAGCAGTATAATCGGGGACGAAAAGACGTGCGATTCTCAGTCGGCGATCAGATCTTACGTCGCGACAACCCCTTATCGAAGGCCGCAGATAAATAAGCCACGAAACTGGCCCCGAAATACTCCGGCCCTTATAAAATTCTTGAGGTAGTGTCCCCCACCGTGTATTTAGTCGAGACTGAAAATGCGAAGAAGAGTGCGAAAGTTAACGTATCGCAGATTAAACGTTGGTTACCACCGGGGAGTAGTCAAAAGAAGTAGGAGATAGTGAGGTCGTTGAAGAGGGAATGTAGGCGTGCAAAGAGTGGAGATTTGCGTTAGAATCACCCCGACGGATTGTTATGCGAACCTCCTCATGATATCGCCTGCGTAAACCCCGTTTCTTTGCGTACACATATGATTCAACTCACTCTAATGAATTGTATGTTTTGTTTTGTTTTTCATGACCCTTACCCATCCCATCCCCACCCCAGATGTCAAGAAGAGTACGACGAAGCCCGCTGATAGGAGCGCGCCCGAGGTACAACTCGAGCGAGTTCGTGGATGAGCTCGCCCGTGCTCACGATCTAGCTGCTCTCGAAGCAGCGGACCGGTCGGCGTTCTCCCGGCCAGCGGGGCCCGTTGAGGGTCATAACGACCCCGCTGTGTTTGGAGTCTCCGTCTGCCAGGCAGACGGAGGGGATGAGCGCCGGCAGAAGAAACCGTGAGTGTAGGGAGAAAGAGGAGGGGGCTCGCCGCGAGACGGAGCTGGATGCCTGGGCCGCGTCTTGGCCGCATCCACCCCGAGCCTAGAAGCTCACCCATGGGCTCGATCTTATCAGCGAGATGGAGGAAGGAGAGGAGGTTGCGGGAGCAGTCCCACCACCCCTAACCATCAACGAGGAGGCCACGGGAGCGGAGGTCCCGACCGCCAATCAATAGCGGCTCATCCAACTCCGGGAGAACCTGGAGGCTCGGGAGGCTCGATTGGCTGAGGAGGAACTGGATCGGGCGCTTCAGGAGATGGAGGAGAAAGATCGCCCCACCCTAACTTCCTTGCCCCAGCCTGCCTACAAACCCCCTAAAACCCCGGAATTGGAGCTCGCGGTGTTGGAGTCGGCACCAGCCCCCACGGCCCAGGATCCGACAGATACCCCCGCGTTGCCCCTCACCCCTGCGTTACTCCCCAACCCCACGTTGCTCCCCACCCCAGCGTTACCCCCCCACCCCGCGTTGCCCCCCACCCCCGCGAACCAGCCCCTTATCCCCGCGCCACATGTACCCGTAAATGACCTCTGGTACCTGTATGTCCCCGACGAAGAAGAGAAGGAGGAGGAAGAAGGAAGAGCGGAAGAGGCCACCCTTTTCCCCGTTTCAGCCAGCCCGGTGACGGAGATCACCAGAATGATCCAGGGGCTCGTCTGGGAGATGGGGGAGACGGACGGCCAGGACGCCCCAACTACCTCTGCACCCATCATCTGGGCCCCGGCGATCCCTCCCGAGGAGGCCGGGGTGGTGATCCAGGAGGTGGCCGCGATGGAGACGGACGAGGGCGGCCTGGATCGGGCCGAAATAGGGCGCCGGCAGGGAGCAGTCCCGAAGAGCCGCACCCTGGCGTGGCAGCGGTGCGACCGGGTGCGACAGCCACCCACCGGCCCGCTCCAGGAGAAGGTGACTTCGAGGATGTCTCGGAGGGAGAAAGAAGAGAGAAAGAAGAAGGAAGAAGTGGCAAGGAAGAAAGTAGAGGAGGCTAGGAAGGAAAGGAGAAGAAGAGGAGGGAGAGAAGGAGGAGAAGAGAGCCGAGCGCGTCCCCGCCCCCACTTGCACCCGAATCATACGACTCAAGGGTCGTAGCAGTGGACGGGGCGCAGCCATCGTCTCCCATGGAGTGGGACGACAACTACGTTGCGCCGGCTGAGGGAAGCCGTGGGCAGGCGGAGGGGCCCACAAAGGATTATTACCCGATGCTCCGGCTGGTTGACGGGTACAAGCGACATCGCTACAATCCGAGGCTATAGCTGACGACTACGAGCCGGCGAGCTGGTCACCTCGGAGGCCGTCCAGCCTGGAGTCGGTTCCCCCGTCGTGCCGGACTCCCTCGGCCACCTTAATAAGGCCAGGATGCCTCCCTCAAGCGCCCCAACCCAGCGCCAAGAGGGGGAGAGGAAGAGGAAGAAGAGAGGAGGAGACGCTCCAGATACCCGCGCCCACAAATCCCCGCAACCCCGCGAATAACCCCCCTAACCCCGCGAACAAAACCCCACCCCCAGCACCACCCCAGCAGGAGGAGGTACATGACGCGAGGCGTCATGTATGGCGACCTCGCGTCAGTACCCATCGACAGGCGGGTGGACCCGATACCGAGGGCCTGCCTCAACTGCTGGCAACACGTGGTCGAGCGCGGGCAATGTGTACGAGTGCGAGTGTGTGGCACGCGCGTATCGGCGAGAGAGAAAGGTAGTAGCGTGCGAGAGAGAGGGAAGAGCGGCGAAGAGCGGAGAGAAAGAGAGCGGCCGACTGTGTGCGTGACGTCACTGGCGCTGCTCGACGAGCTCGGCGAGTCGAGCAGACTGCCGACGTCCGCGCGATAATTACGTCTCGCCGCGCTTGAACTTAACTCGCGCTCGCGTTCGCGTTAAAAGATATCGGGTGGCTGCGTTGACGTCGCGCAGCCAATCAACGTGCGTATCGTCGGTGCGGGCGGAAGTCGATTCGCGCGGAAGGACGCGGACCGCGGAGAAAACCCTTCGAGAGGGAGAAGATGAGTTAAATTAGGTAAGTGCGAGTGAGAGGGAAATAAGGGCTAGCTCGCGACGGAGAAGACTTCTGCGACGCCACGCCATTCAGCCTAAAGCTAGCTTCGCAGCCGGACGCACTTATCGAGTTTTACCGAGTTTAGCGAGTCGTGAGGAGTAGTAGTCGAGGAGGAGTTATAGTTAGGTCGGAAGAATTTTTCGAGACGGTGAACCCCGCGCACACCCTCATACAGATTTCTCTCCCCCATAATTATTGTATTTTTCCCTACGAAATTCCCGCGAACGTAATCCGCGCCGCGCACACGTATCCACCAACAAGTGTATTCCCCTAAGCCAGGAGGCAATATATATTTTAGAGAAAATTCACCAGTGTTCGTGTTTGATTTCTAAGTGTTGGGTGTCTTGTGAGGTGGTGGGATGAGGCTGATTCTCAGCAAATTGCGAGTGCACCGGCTACCTCGAGTGAGTAGCTGAGTCCGCGTCGTCAACGGAGCGTGCAGCCATTGCCACGTGTACGTGGTAGTCTCGGGAGGACCCCCTACCCTGGGAAAAATAATTCTCAACCGGAGCGAGGAGATCGTGATCCGGTGGCGTCTACAAGGCGCCTGGCGCTCACCAAAATTAGAAGTAGTAGGTAAAGCGAAAAATTCCCTTTAGGCCAGAAGCAGTGGAGCAGAAGGTGCGGAGAAGCAGCCAAGCGGAAAGACCATTAGTGCGTGTAGTGTAGTGAGGCGTAGAAAGGAAAGACGAAATAAAAGCGTCCTTTCATTCTGTGAGAGGGAGGGAGGTGCAAACCCCGGCCTCTAGCGTTTTCCCTCTCACATTAGAATATTGTTTTTTAGGCAATTCTAAAAAATTGTAAATTAGAAAAATAAAAAATACCACCTTATTTTTCATACAATTCTAAATCAATAATATTTTTAGTAATTTTTCGATTAGATGCATCCCTTTCGAGAAAAAAATTAAAGAGTTTAAAAATGTTTAAATATTAGCGAATTTTTTTCTCAGAAACCATGCGTTTTTTGTCAAAAAAGTGTTAAAAGCACTTTTGATCCAAAATTTTGTGCTCTTTCCCAATCCGGTGTACAAATAGGGGTTCCCATTTGAAAAAACAAAGTTGATCTTGAAATGACATTCAAGATTATGGTCAAGGTCATGGTCATTATCACCGTCGAATGGCCAAGAAACCATCCTATATCTTATGCTTCAAGCTTTTTCTCTTAAAATACAATCCCGCCGAGTTATTTTGCCGTTCCGGTACTTTTAGCATACCCTGTACATATATTAACCCTTTAACGCCCAACTTAGCCATTTTCCGCCAATATATTCAGTGGTGTGTAAAACTTACTTAAAATGGTTCAAGAAATTCTTGAAATACCATTTTTAACGTAAAATTTTATGTACTTTCAGAATCCGGTATTATATTTGTCGAAAAATTCAACAATAAAAAGTTATAAACAATTTTTTGCAAAAAAATGTGAATTTTTGAGAAAAAAAATTCGTTTAATCCAAATTTTCGAATGGAAAGAGGGTTCGTTCGTACGTCTAACACGTATACAGGATGTCAATTAAGTCCCGGGACGGCTGAATATTTTCAGAGGTAAAGTAATTCTGATAAAGGTCAAGGTCATTTCTTAAGTAACTTTCAACGAGGAATCTAATGGTGACATTCACTTTGACCTTGGACTTGACCTTGAAGGTTATTTCAAGGTCAACTGTTTTTTTTTCAATAGGAACCCCCATTTTTAAGACTGGTAATCGATAGAGCGGGAAATTTTACATTCAGATACGTAATTAAGTCAGAGCTAGTGTTTGAACTTGAGGGTTACTCCAAGGTTATTTACACTCCAGCAAGGTTCTTAGATACCTCTGAATATTTTTGCAAGCGGTAAAGCTATTCCTCGTGTAACTTTCAACGAGGAACTCAATGGAGACCTTATACTTGACCTTGGACGTGACCTTCAAGGTTATTTCAAGGACAACTATTGTTTTTAATGGAAATCTTCATTTTTTACACTGGCAATCGATAGAGTGGGAAATTTCATTTCGAAAATAGTATTTGACGTGATCTTTAGAAGGTCAAATCAAGGTCAATTTTGGATAAACTGTCAAAACATTGTCGTTTTCAAACTTTAGAGGATTTATGAAAGACTAAATTGAAAAAGTTGTGAAACCAACAACATTGACCACCTTGACTTTGAGATCAGCTTTGCACATTATTTGGAGGTTCAAGCACTTTTTAAATTAATAACCTTACTATCGCCCTTATTCTTACTTTTAGCGTTACCCAGAAACAATGACGTGGACGTAGTAACTTCTGTTTCCTTTGGGGTGCTTGATTAACGTGAGTCCCCTTGCCTCTCGCGATTGGTTAGCGTGAGTTGAGGGTTCATGGGTTCGGTGTTTCAGGCTTTGACATTTATGTGTCCAACTTCAATCCGGTAGATTTAAAACCCATTAATTAACAAATCCATAAATTGCAAACTCATGAACCCTGAACTCGTAATCTTTGAACCCTAAATCAATAAATTTACCTAAATAATAATTTACAAATACCTACAAATATAAATTCTAAAATTATCCCACAAACCGACAAACCTCCTATTCTTTTTAAACAAGTTCTTTGTATTTTTAGCTCATTTTATAAATTGCGAATAAATTTCTGTGATTTTTTTCTAAGAAGTTTTTTTATTTAATTCTGATTTTTTTTTAAATTTCTTTCTAAACTTTTAAATATTTCTTTTGTAACTGATAGTCCTTATTTTATTATTTGTTAAAAAATTCCTGTCACTGTTCATTTTCTTAACCTTTTCATGAGTTCAAAATAAATTTAAGAACAAGTTAAACAAAAATTTTTTTATGTAATAAACATTTTCCTTCATTGTAAACATTTCTTTTTGAACAATTCGTTTTTCTTTGCAATTGATAAGTTTTTAGCTTAGTTTTTGCGGACGAGTCGCTACCACTATTCTTCTTTTTCCTCTGAATAAACAAATTAAAACTAAATTGAAATACATAAATATTCTGACTCGTGTATTATTCATATCTAAATAAAAGTCAATGGCGTATGCTAAACTTTCGACGCGAGAAAGGATAAGTTTATTGATGATGCGTGGTTGGGGAGATCGAGTCCGATCTTACCTCGAAGTTCGTACGTTGTTTAATAACCATTTTCGTAATGAAGACGGACAAACACCTATCTCAAAATCTACAGTCGAAAGGGTTGTACGGCGATTCGCAGAATTTGGGACTGTCAATGATCTTCAGAGAACTGGTCGCCCACAATATGTAGCAACTGAGGATAAGCAGATTGAAATTGCTGAAGCATTTATTGAAAATCCACATCTTAGTTTACGTAGAGCTGGGCATGAGCATGACGTTTCTCATGAAACTGTACGAAAAATTCTGAAAAGCATCAGTTTTCATCCTTATAAAGTCTATTTGGTACAGGAGCTTAATGACGATGATCCTGATCGCCGGATCGAGTTTTGCGAAGCGATGATGAACAGAATAGACGCAGATCCTCAATTTTTATACAATATAGTTTTTTCGGATGAGGCTACTTTCACTTTAAAGGGTGAAGTTAACAGACACGTGTTGGACAATCACACACAATATCCACACAAGTTGAATGTTTGGGCTGGCATCTTAAACAATACTCTTGTAGGCCCCTTTTTTATCGAGGGTAATCTTACTGCCGCTTTATACGAACAGCTACTTAGGAATCAAATTATACCACGAATTAGAGAGATAGCAGTTGATGATTACGATTAAACGTGGTTTCAGCAGGATAGAGCAGCCCCTCATTTTGGTAGAGATGTTCGAGCATATTTGGATGCTCAGTTTCCTCATAGATGGATTGGAAGAAGGGGTGAAATCGAGTGGCCTGCTAGATCTCCGGATCTGACACCACTCGATTACTTTCTCTGGGGTTACCTTAAGAGTAAAGTTTATGCCACTAAACCGGACAATTTAGATGAACTGCGCAATCGAATTATGCAAGAGGCTGCTAGAATCGATAGAGGGATGATTCGTGATGCTGTAACTCATTTTTACAATCGCCTAGCTTTTTGTCAAGAAGTTGAAGGTTTTCAGTTTGAGCACCGCCGTTAAACTTTGAATCATTAAGTAAAACGCAAAAGACTTTAGCACACCAATCGTGAGAGGCAAGGGGACTCACGTTAATCAAGCACCCCAATCGTGAGAGGCAAGGGAACTCACGTTAATCAAGCACCCCAATCGTGAGAGGCAAGGGGACTCACGTTAATCAAGCACCCCAAAGGAAACAGAACTTACTACGTCCACGTCGTTGTTTCTGGGTAACGCTAAAAGTAAGAATAAGGGCGATAGTAAGGTTATTAATTTAAAAAGTGCTTGAACTTTCAAATAATGTGCAAAGCTGATCTCAAAGTCAAGGTGGTCGATGTTGTTGGTTTCAAAACTTTTTCAAACATTTAGTCTTTCATAAATCCTCTAAAGTTTGAATACGACAATATTTTGACAGTTTATCCAAAATTGACCTTGATTTGACCTTCTAAAGATCACGTCAAATACTATTTTCGAAATGAAATTTCCCACTCTATCGATTGCCAGTGTAAAAAATGAAGATTTCCATTAAAAACAATAGGTGTCCTTGAAATAACCTTGAAGGTCACGTCCAAGGTCAAGTATAAGGTCACCATTGAGTTCCTCGTTGAAAGTTACACGAGGAATAGCTTTACCGCTTGCAAAAATATTCAGAGGTATCTAAGAACCTTGCTGGAGTGTAAATAACCCTGGAGTAACCCTCAAGTTCAAACACTAGCTCTAACTTAATTACGTATCTGAATGTAAAATTTCCCGCTCTATCGATTACCAGTCTTAAAAATGGGGGTTCCTATTGAAAAAAAAACAGTTGACCTTGAAATAACCTTCAAGGTCAAGTCCAAGGTCAAAGTGAATGTCACCATTAGATTCCTCGTTGAAAGTTACTTAAGAAATGACCTTGACCTTTATCAGAATTACTTTACCTCCGAAAATATTCAGCCGTCCAGGGACTTAATTGACACCCTGTATATTTGGTCAATGGCGTATATACTTTACTGTAAAACAGTGGCAATACCGAAATAAAAAATGGCGGCCATCCAAACAACCCCTTTTCCACCAAACTTATCAAGAAAGGTTCGTGATTTTTTTCTCGATCAGGATCGACTTAACGAGAAAAATTTATACAACAAAAAGTTGTTAGAATTCGTCAGAGAAGACGTGTGAATTTTTTGAGACTTTTCGGAGCGACTTTTGGATTTTTGGATATGGCCAATTTTTGAAAAATCAAAAAATTGCTTCGAAAATTCTGAAAAAATTCACAAGTATTTTTTGATTAATTCTAAGGTGAACGTTCATTAAAAATGGGTTTTCAATTAATGTTCACCTCCACGTGGTAAAGCCCGGGCAACGTTACATTCAGTAGCGGCTAAGAACGTTAAAGAATTTTTAATTCAATAAAGACCGACTTTACAAAAAAAGTTATAGAACAAAAAGTGCTTAGAATTAATCAAAGAATACTTGTGAATTTTTTCAGAATTTTCGGAGCAATTTTTTGATTTTTCAAAAATTGACCATATCCAAAAATCTAAAAATCGCTGCGAAAAGTCTGAAAAAATTCACACGTTTTCTCTGATGAATTCTAACAACTTTTTGTTGTATAAACTTTATTCGTTAAGTTGATTCTGATCGGGAAAAAAAAAACACGATCCTTTCTTGATAAGTTTGGTGGAAAAGGGGTTGTTTGGATGGCCGCCATTTTTAATTTCGGTATTGCCACTGTTTTACAATAAAGTATATATGCCATTGACCAAATATATACGTGTTAGACGTACGAGCGAACCCTCTTTCCATTCGATAATTTGGGTTAAACGAATTTTTTTTTCTCAAAAATTCACGTTTTTTTGCAAAAAATTGTTTATAACTTTTTATTGTTGAATTTTTCGACAAATCTAATACCGGATTCTGAAAGTACATAACATTTTACGTTATAAATGGAATCTCGAGAATTTCTTGAACCATTTTAAGTTAGTGTTACACACCACTGAAAATATTGTCGAAAAATGGTCAAATTGGGCGTTAAAGGGTTAAAGCGCTGATAGCGTAAAATATTTTTTATTTTTTGATAAAGAGGGAAGTTGGAACAAGCCGTGGTATAGATGTCGTTTCATCCACTCCTTCTTCGTAAAAAAATCCTAACTATTAAGTTATTTATTAAGTATACTATTAATGTTAAATGCTAAAAAACATGCTGATTTATTCCAATAATTTTATTTATTAAACTTTCATAGTTCATTATAATATTTTAAAATTTATCTTATTTAATATAAATATATGTTTTTCAGATTTCAATAACGTCATTGCTGCGGAAACTATTGAAATGCTGCATACTCAAACTTTATGTTCATTTTATGATTATACATTATCACGATACTTACATTTAAAATTTTTAGGGCTAGTACGTGTTCTACTTCTTCTTAGTCACGTTAAGTCAAAAACCATAGAATTATTGTTTTTTCATAATACTCTAGGTCAGATATCAGTAGCTCAGTTATTGAATAATATGTACAAAACAGATCAGAAAATTTATCACAGCTAAATAATTAGCCTTCGCTACTATTAACATATATTTTAATTGGCAAAAATGTAAAACTTTACCTCTTGATAAATAGAAAGAAGTATTAATAAATACAGTATCGTTCTGGTATCAATTTGTACATCCATTGATAAAATCGAAATAAAAAATTAGAAAAAACAACATTATTCTCATTAGTAGTAAATTTCCTATAAATGTAGCGGTTATATCCACTGGGCGTACGCAAACCACTGAACGTTTCAGAAAAATTGTATTGAAAATTAATTTTGGAAAGTGGGAGTTTGAGAAATTCTCGGACTAGCTACCTTGTTCAGTTATTTTAGCGGCTAGCGACTCGCTTAAAAGCGTGCCAGTATAGCACTGAATCTTGCTACAATATTATGCCAATATAGTTTTTCAAGATTTGCCCAATGATTAATAATTTAGCAAGGTTTAAAAATCTCTTTACTAACTTGTATTATATCCCAACGGATCCCGTGGGATTTAGCTTCAGTTGTACAGCACTGCATAAGCGCTTCAGCTGTTTTAGCTAGGTACATGGAAGAGATGCAGGCAGGCGTCGACTTAACTGGCCACTGTTGCTCAAGGAGCTTGACAAGTTCAGCTCTGCGAACGAGTTCAACCGTCTGGATCCTAGCCCAGAGGGACGATTGGTAGCTGTCGGGGTTGGAGGAATCTCCTTGCAACGTAGGGAGAAATTAAAGCGAAATCCACCACGGCGGCGAACCGACATCTACAAAAACATGAGTCAAACTCTGGTGCTAGTCGTAAGGCGAGAGAAGTCTAAACTCTGCCACGGCGGCAGAGCCGACAAAGAGAATAAGGATTAAATTGTCGGGGCGGGCGACTCCACGAGGTTTCCCTGGAAACATCGTACAGACAATGTACGATGGCCAAAGTGCGCTTTTCTATTCACACGGAATAGAACTCTGTATGACTAATCATTCCCAAAGACCCAGCAGGGTTCCCAATGAGGCACAAAATACGCTAGAAGGACAGACAATAATAAATGTAAAGCTGTTTGTCTTAATTTATTTTTAATTTATTTCAATTTATTTATGCTTGTTGACTAGTTTTAAGGATTGTTACCTAGATTTGTATGTTTCTGTTAATTTCTTTTGTAGAGTTTATTAAATGTTATTTATTTTGTTATTATTTTTGAAGAGGGACCTACGGGATTTCTTAATTTGTTGAAATGCTGGCAATATCCGCAAGGGTGTAGATGCTAGGAATAGCCAAATGTCTCGCCGTTTAATTAGTGACGCGCAGCAATGGATTAACGAGATTCCCACTGTCCCTATCTACCCCCCTCCCCCCAGAGCGGGGAACCCTAAGCCATCTGCTGACCAGGTGTATTCTGCGGGTGGTCGACGGATGGCTTTCCGGGTTCTCCGGGGGTCCCGAGCCGGGGGACGGTCAACACCATCGTCCTCCTAATACCGTAATTCCAGTGCCCGCATGAGGACCGGGGGCATGGCTTAACCGCCCGGCCGCGAGGTAGGGTCCTCTATAAAACCTTCCCAATCCTAAGCTTTGCTCTGCGACGATGGAATGCGTGGTCCGTGGGAGACGGATAAATAGCACGCTCCCCTCAGCTGTTATATTTGCCTGGCTGGGGTAAGAGTGAACTACCCCGGTCGACTGTTTAGAACGTCCCGTGTATCATTCCCTTAATTCGCTGGTACTCGCTTCTACACTGGTGTCAGTGTCCGTCATCCGCGGATGGCGGAGTGCTGTGGTGTGGAGTCGGCTCAAGTGCCTAAGGAAACATGGGGAGAACCCAATATGATAAGCACATCTACTACAACGAAAACAAAAAGCTACAGTGAGGGAAAACAGAGGAGGGAGGAGGTAGGGATGAAGATGGAGAAAGGGGCATCGTGCGATAGTTATCGCTCTCGCTCGCGCTCTGGTGACCGCCAGCGCACAGCTGGCGTAGATTCGAGCGAAGACATGAGTGGAGTTGGGGAGTTCATCCTTCCCAAAACTAAAAGGAGGTTGAGCCGGAAATAAGAAAGACGGAGTCCTGCGGAGTTGGAGAGGCGAATATTGAATAGTAAGAAAATGGGTGAAGCTCTCGCTCATACCTCCTCTAGGGATGAGGGCAAAGGAAAAGCGGTGAGTATGAAAAAGGGTGTGAAGAGAGAATGTGATGAGAGTGTGAATAATGAGTCAAGAGAAAATGTTGGATCAGGTATGGCTGTAAAATTTGGTATGGACATGGTTAAGACGGGGATGAAGGATGTGTACGTGGTTTGTGAGGATGTACGTGGGTTTTTAAAGAAGTTAACAAAGAAAGAGACGATGTTGTTTTTGTGAGTGAGAGTGAGAGTATGAAAGAGAGTGTAATGAGCGGATGAATATTGATGTAAAGGTTCACAGCATTAGCCATGAGGTAAGAGATATCGGGACTGGCCTCCTCAAAGTGCTATGCAGTGAGGCGAATAAGATCACGAAATTCGTGGCCTCTCGTGTGCTGGATCAGACCCAGCAATATGAGGGTGTGATCCAGCGGCTGATGCTGGAGAACGTGCGCCTGAAAGGGCGCTTGGAAGTGTATGAGAGAATGAATGTGGATATAAATGTGACAATGAATGACCTTGTGGAAGGATGTAAGGGAATGTGTGCGGGCGTGAATAAGTTTGTGGTAAGAATGGATAGAATTGTAAAGGGTATGGATGAAATAAAGAACGTGTGCGAGATGGTTGCTTCGCGTCCGGTTACCGCATCGGTCCCTACCCCTACCGGTGGTATGATTGGTCGGAGACCGTATCGAAGCTACGCGTTGATTGTAAAAGGTGCGAATGAGAGCTTGATCAGTGCGGAAGTAAGTAAAAGAGTGATTAAGAGCGCGAGTGAGGGTATGAATGTGCGTGTGAAGACTATAAAGCCAGTAAAGGGCGGAGGAGTCGTAATTGAGGCTGCTAGTGACCGGAACCGCGAAGCCCTGGCACGCTGCAAAGGTCTGTCTGGTGCGAGACTGAGGGTCGAGGTACCAAGGGTTTTCGACCCTAGGGCCATTATATATGACGTCCCGTGTGAGATGACTAATGAACAGCTCCGCGGTATGTATGAGAAGAGCTTGAATGGTGTGATGGATGTGAATGTATGTCGTAAGAAAGTAAAGGTCGTCAGGAGACTGACTAAACCGGGTAGGAAAGTGTGTAGTGTGATTGTAGAGATGCCTGGTGTGGGTAGAGAAAAATTAATGATTGATGGTAGAGTATATATGGGTTGGAATAGTTTCAGAGTGAATGCTTGGGAGAGAGTACCGAGATGCTTTGGATGTATGGGTTATGCATATAGAGTAAGTTAATGTGAGAAGGAACGATTGTGCCATACATGTGGTAAGCCTGGGCATGCGGCGCCTGAATGCCATACTCCGGAGGACTGCGTTAATTGCAGAGCGAGGTAGCGCCGACATGTTCGGAGTATGAATAGAAACTTCAGCTGTGGCGGTCAAGATTGAACAATGGCTGAGTCTCAGAGTGAATGTAATGGTGGAATGTGAATGTGAATGTGAGTGTGAGTGAGAGTGTGTGTATGAATGTCATGCAGCTCAACTGCCAGAAGGCATACTTTGTGATGACTGATCTCTCAGAGCAAGCTCTGAGAGAGCGCGTCCAAGTGTGCCTTCAGCAGGAGCCGTATGTGTATGAGAATACAATTAGTGGGGTGCCTGCGGATACTAGAGTGTATGGGAGTGAATCGGGTACAGCGTGTGTGTCACTCTCTTTACGGGCTGAATAAATGTATATGAATTTATGGAAGATTAAGAGTGACTGGGGAGTGAGTGATCACAATCCAGTCCTTCACAGAATGTATGCTAAAAATGAATCCGAGTATGTAAATGAGATTAATGTGGGAAAGTGGAATTCTAGGAAGTATGATTGGAAGTATGTTGAACTGCTGCGATCCTTCGACGCTAACTATGGTTTTCAAAGTCTAGGGACGGAGGAACGAGTAAATGTATTGTATGAATGGGTCAATGGTGCAAATGATTCATGCATGAGAAGAGCGGAGAGATATGGAATGAGACGTGAGGTTATATGGCGGAATGCAAGGCTAGAAAGAAAGAAGAATGAAGTGAGAAAATTGCGCAAAAGGTATTAGGATGAAAGAAGACGAAGGGGTGATATTGATAGAATGAGATGGAATGAATGGAAGAAAGGTATGAATGAGTATAAAAGTATGTTAAAAGAGGAGAAAGAAAGAAATTGGTGTGAATTTGTTGGGAGAGAGAGTGAGAGTGGTAAATGGCGAAAGGATGGTTTGGCTGGGTTACGAACGCGGGATGGATGGACGAAGACTTGGAATGAGAGTGCGAATGTGTTAATGTATGAGTTCTTCCCTCCGGATGATGGTATACCCATCCCGGAGGTTGAAGTGAATGTGAGTTTGCAGATGAAGAACTGAGAATGGCTGAGATGGGTATGAGTACGGGCAAAGCGCCGGGTATGGATGGAGTTACAAAAAATTGTTTGGGTGCTTCCGTGAGATATTGAATGTGTACGGCGGGCCAACTTCTAAATAGTAGGGAGAGGCCTGCCTATGTATGATTTTAATCTGGTAACGGAGGAAGATTTGAATGACATGGATGTTGGGAGGGTGAGCAACAGGGTGAATGAATGTGCATACGTATAGTGGCAGAGTAGATGGGAATGTAGTGTGAATGGTAGTGTTATATGAATGGATAAAGGGTGTCCGATTCTCGGCCGGCTCAATTAAATTTGAGCCGAGCCTGCGAATCGGAAATCTACTAACTGGCCATGGGTCCCTGAACGCATTCCTCTTCTCGAGGAACTTGTCGGGGACCCCGGCTTCTGTGTGTAGGTATGAGCATGAGGATTGGATGCATGTGTAGTGTGAGTGCGATATGAATGCTTGTTTTAGAGATTTGGATGGAATGAGTGTTGTGCGACGTAAGGTAAGGTAGGGGAGGGGGGTGAAATGTAGGGGGACTTTGGGACTTTGGGATTGGCGATACCACGTACTCGAGCTGGCCACCAGTACCGGAGGTGGTAGGGCCTCGAACTGGTATTCCTACCAGAGTATAAACGGTACCACGGGCGACCGGGTTGCCCCCGGGAGGGACTTGTCCTTCCCGAATCCGGTAAACTGGGTTGGACTAGTGGGGGCATGTGAGTTGCGGTTTCAACTCGGGTAGCGTCTTACTCAGCCGTTAAGGATTGAAAGGGACCAGACCCCAACCGAGGGTCTCCTTGGGTCTTACCCACCCAGGGGGGAATCAGTAGTCGTGGCACTGGAGCTACTGACCCTCTTATTTTAATCGAGAAGGCGGGCAACCATCGGCTCCTTTGCAGTAGGAAGGATTAGTAGTGACACAGCTGCGACGCGCTGGCTGGGCGTATCCCAGTCCCATGTCCCATGGACCGCGGGGATAGCCCTTCGGGGATGTGTCTCGCGTTATAAAACCAGGACAGGGTGTCCCTATCTACTTTAGAATTCAATGATAGAAATAAGTAACACGTAGCAATAAGAAAATAAGAACAAAATCCTGTAAATGCAAAGAGCCAGAAAAATATAGATCAGTTACCATTACGATTGAAGCGGTTAAGTAACGAAAGCAAAGCTGAAGCTAATACAAAATGATTATAGGTAAGTATAAATTTGTAAATATAAATAACGAAACATCGGATAAGACAAAGAACACACCGATCTTGACCAAGACGCGCTCTCTACGCGCTCTCTCCCCCCCCACGCACTCTTGCTCACTGTTTCATCAACGCACACTCACGCAAGCTACGCTAACTTAAGTTATATTAAAAGGGGAACATAATTTAGTTAGGTTATAGGTTATAGGGCCAATCAAAGATCGGAAATAAAAAATGGAACATCGAAGGCAAGAAAGATTCTCTGAGGGCACCCTCAAAGATCGATATGAATTAGCTAATCGAAAGCTAAACATAGTATTGATAAAGCTAGACAGAGTGTCACCGTAGCTTGCACATTGATAGAGGTAATAGCTTCTGTGGCACAAAAATTAAGAATTTACTATGCCAAGAGGTTTCCAGACCTAGTTCGAGGTTAAATGACCTTATGTGACCATAAGGTCATCCTTGATCCATGAGTTGAGGACATGTTTGGACGTAAAATTTTCTGCTCTTTCGATTTCCGTTATCAAAAATAAGGGTTCCCATTTAAAAAAACAAAGTTTTCCTTGAAATAACCTTGTCAAAACCCAAGGTCAAATTCGATGTCACTATAAAATTCCTTGACATATGTTACCTCTAGATTGACCTTGACCTCATTTACCTGGACAATTATTGAGGCGATCCGAAACTTTTTGGACACCCTATATGTAGTCAGTATGTACTACCAGATACGAAAAAAGTCTTGATAGCGATGGATGCAAATGTAAAAAGCAAGCTATGGGGCAAGAAACTAACCCGTGACAGAAGAGGTAATACGCTTGCTGAATTTATTCTTAAAAACGAACTAGTCATTTTGAACCAAAAGAGCAATCTTACCACGTGCAAATGTACAAGTGGTGACACAGATATAGATGTAACTCTGGTTATCAGTTAACAAAGCTCTTTAATGGATGCCTACGCTTTTGAGTATTTCCGAAGAGATGGAAAGTGGGACGCATGATAACGTTTTTGAAAGCTGACGATAAGGATACGAGCATAACAAAATCCTATCGACCTCTCTGCTTTCTTATCCATATTAGGAAGAACTTTAGAAAGACTTATGATCTCAAAAATTTCGAATGTCGTGTGGGTCGTACCAGCAACACACACCATTCCCTAATATCACCCTGCGTAACAGGCAGAGTACGCGAATGGTTACAATTTATTAGTTATTTTTTTATAAACTTTACATGTTAATCACATGCTCGCACAGCAAAATCCTTCATGATTCTCACGAGAGTATCACATGATCATCGTCTAACAAAAAAAAAACGTCTCAGATTCAGAAACAGATAAATTTATATAACATTTACTAAAACTCCCAACAGATACTTTTGCCGACTTAACAGCAATAATATCGTTAATTTGTTACGTATGTGACGTTGCATTTGCACGTCTTAACGCGTGAGTGATTCGGCTCTCTCTCTCGGAGGGTCTCAAGGGCTGAGAAGGCGTCGACGTTAAATAAATTATTTAACGTCGAGCTTCTCTGCACACTGTAGGCCCACCAAAGTGACAGGTGTGGAGCGGACGACGCGCCACCGCACCTGCCAGCCATGCGTGCGAGAGAGAGAGAGCACGTGCGAGGATGCCGCCTGAGCCTAGCCAGGCCGCCGGGACTTCGTCGAGGCCGCGCCGCAGGGAGGCGGCCGCACCAAAGCACAGCCGACGGAGCGGAGCAGCTGACGAGGCGCATCGCGACGGCTGGCGACGAGGCGACGGCGACGGCTTGACGACGCGGCGAGGCCACGAGGACCAGCTGACCGGCGCCGCCATGATGGCTATCACCGACGACGCGAACGCCGCCCTGGCTACATCCCCACACAAACACATACACGCACACTGACACACACAACACCCGCGACTACAACGACGCGCCGCGACTCCCCCAGGGTGCGCCGCGCACCTGGGGAAGCATACACTCGGTCCGCGCGCGGCACGTGGTCGAGCGCGGACCATGCGTACGAGTGCGAGAGAGAAAGCGCGCGTACACGAGTTGGCGCGCGAGTCGAGGCGGCGCGCACGTGTAGGTGCGAGAGAGACGGAGCGAGTAGGCGAGTCGGCGCGCGAGTCGAGGTGGCGCGCGCGTATCAGCGCGAGAGAGAGAACGAGGTGTGCGAGAGAGAGGGAAGATCGGCGAAGCATGGAGCGAAAGAGAGCGGCCGACTACGCGCGTGACGTCACTGGCGCTGCTCGACGAGCTCGGCGAGTCGAGCAGGCGGCCAACGTTCGCGCGAAAATTACGTAGCGCCGCGCTCGATTTTAACTCGCGCTCGCGCTGGCGCTGAACGATTTTTGAGTGGCTGCGCTGACGTCGCGCAGCCAATCGTCGCTCGTATCGTCGGTGCGGGCGGAAACGAGTCGACGAGGCGACCCTTGAGAGAGAAAGAGGATAGGGAATAGGCGAGAGAGAGTGAGAGGGATAAAGGGCTGGCGTCGCGGAAGTGTTCGTCGCCGCGACGCTACGCCATTCAGCCGAAAACTCGTGTAGCGATCGGACGTAAATTCCGCCGAAAACTCGTGTAGCGATCGGACGTACAATTCCGCCGAAAGCTCACATAGAAGCCGGACGCACTTCACGAGTTTAGTTAAAATTAGCTAGTAGTGAGGAGTAGTAGGAGCGTACTTAGTTAGGACGAAAGAGTTTTGAGACGGTGAGCCCCGCGCAACCCTAATTTCTCTTTCCCCCTTTACTATTGTAATTCCCCTCCGAAAATCCCGCGAAATAAAACCGCGCCGCGCACACATACAACAAACCACAAGTGTATTCCCCAAGCCAGGAGGCAATATATTTATTAGAAAAAGATCACTAGAGTCGTGTTTAATTTCTAAGTGTGGGTTGTGCTGTGAGGTGGTGGTTTTGAAGCTGATTCTCATTAATTCGCGTGTGCACCGGCTACCTCGAGCGAGTAGCCGAATCCGCGTCGTCAACGGAGCGTGCAGCAAACGCCACGTGCATGCGTGCGTGAACGTGGTAGTCTCGGGAAGACCCTCCCCCCCCCAACCCTGGGAAAAAGAATCTCAACCGGAGCGAGGAGTTCGTGATCCGGCGGCGTCTTCAAGGCGCCTGGCGCTCAACAAATTTGGAGTAGTAGGTAAAGCGTAGAATTCCCCTTTAGGTTAGGTTGTGGAGCAGCAGGAGAGGAGACGCAGCCAAGCGGAAAATCCCATTGTGTAGTCGAGCCGTAGAAGTGAGTTGAAGTGTAGAAGCCGTGTGTGTAAAGGGAAAAACCCAAACCCTCACCCGCCAACAAGGGAAAAGGGCGAAGCGGAACGGGGGAACGCACCCCAAGTAACCCGTTTTCCCCTTTGTGACTGGGAGGGAGGTGTAAAACCCCGGCCTCCACCATTTTCCCTATCACAAAGTGGCGCCCAACCATAGCTCCCAGACCACGCTGCCGAGACGACGCGCTGCCATCTTGGAAGCCGAAAATTTTTTTGCCACGTGTTCGATTTATCCCGTGTTCGATTTTATAGGTTAAGAAGTGAGAATTTGTGTGTTGTCCTGTTTTGGTTTTTTTTTTCCCTTTCAGAAAATTTGGAAGTGTCGACCAGGAAAATTGCAGAAAATCTCCCGCGTACAATTTGTGTAAATTCTGTTGTGTGTTGTAGAAAATTTTCTTCGTTTCAGTGAAAATTTTGAAAATTCAGTTTTTCGACGGATTTCAACAGAAGAAGGTCTAACAACGCTAAAAAAAAATAGGATTTTCGAATTTCTAATTGTGGGAAAAATTTTCATAGTCATTTTCCGGAACAAAAATTCAAAGTTGAGATTGAGGAAGA